>PVJS01025352.1:0-27921 GCA_004027185.1 Glis glis
ACCCAAAGAACTCAACCAAAAGTCTACTAGAGCTAATCAACAAATTCAGCAAAGTAGCAGGGTACAAGATAAACCTAAAAAAGTCAGTAGCTTTCATATATGCCAACCATGAATCCACTGAGAAAGAAATCCAGAAAACAATCCCATTCACAATAACTTCAAAACCAATCAAATCCCTTTATACTTCAGTAGATTTCTAGGTACATTGAAATGCCCTTAAAATAGCCACCCCACCAAGCATCTATTTGAAATTATATGATGTTATTTTTGAACATTGGAAATAATTTTCTTCCAATCATTTATTATTAATTAATTTATGTATGTATGTATGTATGTATGTATGTATTTACTTAGGGACTGGAGATTGAACCAAGGGGCATTCTATCTCAGAGCCACACCCCCAGCCCTATTTATATTTATTTTGAAACAGTGTTTCACTAAGTTGCTGAGGGACTCACTAAATTGCTATGGCTGGCCTCAAACCTACGACCCTCCTGTCTCAGCCTCCCATGTACTAGGATTATAGGCATGTGCCACCACGCATGGCTCCAATCCTTTATTTCATAAATAAGGAAACTGAAGATAAAATAGGAACATAATCATACATACCAAATGATAAAAATTAAATCTCAACTAATTTATTTAGAGATCCATAAATAGATCTCCTGATTAAAATTTTGATCTTTTTTCTGTATCATACCATCTCTTTATCAATTAATATGGAAGTATGTTATTGTTGACAATTTTTTTGTATTTCATTTATATGAGAATATTTTTTGTTTCAATGTATTCTATATATAATAAAGACAAAATATCTGTAAGATAGATTTTATATGGGTTTCAATGAAATCATATCTGTTATATGATCAACCATCAGTGATCCTCAACTTTCACCATGAACAAAGATCAACTGGAAAGTTTTATAAAATACTGATGCCTGGTTCCATATCTTGAGGTTTCAATTTATTTTATTTCATTTTATTTTTTTTGCGGTACCGGGGGTTGAACGCAGGGGCGTTCTACCTCCACACTACGCCCCCAGCCCTATTTTTTTTTATACTTTATTTTGAAACCAGGTCTCAAGAAGTTGTGGAGGGCCTCACTAAGGAGAGAGAGAGAGAGAGAGAGATAGAGAGAGAGAGAGAGGGAGAGAGAGAGCGAGAGAGCTAAGGCTGGCCGCGAACCCGGATCTTCCGGTCTCCGCCTCCCAAAGTACTGGGATTACAAGCATGCGCCACCACACCCAGCTGAGGTTTCGATTTAAATGTACTGGGAATTGGGGGTATTAAAACCTTCTGTAAAAAACTGTAAATTGTTTTTTTTCTATTTTAGCCTTTTTATTTTTATTTATTTATTTATTTATTTATTTATTTATTTATTTGTGGGGATTGAATTCAGTAGCATTTTACCTCTGAGCCATGACCCCAGCCTCTTTTATTTATTCATTTGTTTGTTTTAGTATACTTTTATTGGTGCATTATAGTCTCACGTCATAATGTAAATCATAGTGATAGTGATATACATGCACACAGCACTTAGCAGGCTTTCCCCTGCTCCCTATGATATGTTTTTATGAACATTTTTATATAATATAACAATCTTGTTTAGATTAGATAGTATTATTCCTATTTAGCAAATGAGAAAACTGTGTTTCAGAAAGATTAAATAAGTATTCAAAGAACATTATTAGAAAGTAATTGAGAATGATGTATTTTTTTTTCCTTTGCTGGGGATTGGACCCAGGGGTTTGCACATGACCAAGTAATCACTCTGCTACTGAGCTATACCCCCATCCCTTTTACTTTTTAAGACAGGGTCTCATTAAGTTGCCCAGACTGACATCCAACTTGGGACCCTCCTGACTCAGCCTTCCAAGTAGCTGGGATTACAGGTGTGCACCACCATATCCAGCTATGATGTGAATTTATATCTTTAAGTTCCAAAGTTTATGATCAAGACCACTGAATTATTATTATTGTGTTCACATTTTTCTATTGTTTACAGGTCAGTTTCTTATTACTGTGAACTCCTTGAGGGCAGAAAGAGTAGGGAATTTTTCAGTTTCATTCACTATTGCATCCTTAATGCCTAAAATAGAATCTGGTTTATAGTAAATGCTTATTAATATTTAAACAATGTTCAATAAAGGATTATACTCTCTTTTTTGAGAATGAAATTTATTGTTTGATTTAAGCCAACCCTCGAATTGTTTGCTATAAAAGAAGACAGAGAGAACTTGTCATGGGACAAATAAGACAACTCTAATATCCAATACAGTCCTTGGGGGAAAAATCTGAATTTGGAATCTATCACAATATTCTGTTAGCGATCTAGCTTCAGTAGGATTTTCTATGCTCGTGTCTCCTGGTTTGTAAAATTAAGATAATTGATAGTGCACATTTCATTGTCTTATTGTGGATTACTGTGACAATTAAACAAGGTAACATACATATGTCAGTCATGCTAACTGTGGAAGCAATAAGTGAATGTAAGATTCCAGTTCACCACCATCCTTATCAGCATCATAATAATTAAGTCAAAGTGAACCATTTATATGTATCCTGATGATGCTATTTTCTGATCTATTTTTAAGTGAAATATGGTCTTTAATAGCACCAATAATTTGTATCAATTGGATAATTATGGCTAAGATGAATATTTAGACTTATTTTTCTTAAAACATTTACATCCTGGGGACTGTCCTCATCAGAGGTCATTTAAAATTCTATCTAATAACAACTTTGCCAGTAGCAACACAAAGACCTTAAAGGATGCCTTTGGTATCTAAATAGAATATTCTTAATCTGATTTAACACATGTAGATGATACAAATAATGTTTTAATTGCTAGAAAGGTATACTTTAGTAATTCTTTAAAATATATTTTGATTTTGAATAGTGAAATTTTATTTCTTCTTTGTAAGACCGACGCTGAATTCATCTCTGCCTTAAATCCCTGTTCTTAACCTTGCTTCACCTGCTGAAATGCTAATTCTCGTACCTTACACTGGATCTATTTGACATAGACAATCTGACAGTGTTAGTACTAATGTGGACTGGCCTTATCTTTCTCAAAGTTTCTCTAAAAGGTTTTGATTATTACATGCTTTCATGGTAACAGCATCTTCTGATCTTGAAAACTTGCAATAGAGTTAATTAGACAGACCCCACATTGAAACTCAGATGTCTTTACATTTCACATCTGGTACTTTGGATTCTTTATAAAAAAATACAACTATTGCATGTGTACATATTGTTGACCTAAATCAGGAGACATATGAATAAAGCAGCCTCTTTTTCTTAACTTCTTTGTACTTTTCATCAGGGTCAATGTATTTCTCATAATAGACAAAGTATAGAAACATGACCAGACACCTTGCCTTCTTAGGACAGGTTGAAGAAATAGCTGTAGGAAGGCTGAAAATTGGCTTCTTAGTTTACAAATATCTAATAGGAAATGGCACACTAAAATGTGGATACCTTCATCAGAGTTTATTGAAATCAGCTACGATCATGAAGGTGTGGGCAGAAAGTTATAGAACTACGAGGAATGCAGGAACTTTCTCCATCCCTAGATCTGCAGAACTGGAAAGAGATAAAGTCTATAGACAAGACCCTGAGTCTGATGGAGGCAACCTTACAAGGAGGGAATCAGAAAAATAAACACACTGGCCCCATTCTCTTGTACTTTTGATAATCTTTTCCCACGAGGAGGGTTCTGTTCATATTCTCCAAAGAGATCAGTCTACTGGGGCAGAAAGATAGGTGGAGAAAAATGGAGAGTGGAGGTGGAGTTGCAAAAAAAAACATATTCAATGCAGCAATCTTTCTGTACAGTTTGAGAGATATTAAGATCATATCTGTCTCTGTGCCTGGTTGGTGATGTACGGAAATGAATGAAAGTATCCATTATTACATGTCATTTGAAAGTTTAATAAATAAATATTAATTTATTGATTCAGAGTGCAATTATTTTTTATAAAAATACAGATATGGATTTTATACAGCCAAAGAAGGAAATTTTAGCTCCTGGCTCATAATTTTTCCAAGAAGATATGAAAATTCAAAATATCTAAACTCTTTTTAATTGCTGACTGGAGTACCCTTGTAATTAAATAAAATATCACACACAAAAAAATGCATTTGGGCTGCAAAGGTCATCAGCTCTTTGTTTCCAACTCCTCCCCACCTACTTTAACAGTTCTTTCATCTGTGCTAAGAGAACAGAAGCAACACATTTCTACAAAATTAAGATACATAAGAAAACTAAACGACTCAGAATTTTATACTTAGAAGACATTGAAGGGCATCAGTTTCTCCATTCCCTATCTACACATGATGGAAGGAAAGGTCACAAAGGTAAACAAACTAAGATATGGTATTGAGAATCAAGGCTCTGACTGGCCTTGTGGGACTCTTTATCACTTCAACCTCATTCAGCTATACCCAATGAAGAACACCATTTACTTAGGCAAATTCTGCTCACTTTTATAAATTGGAAAAGCACGAATCTTGATTACATTTTTGGTGTTTTTACTTCCTGAGTAATTATTTTGTTAAATTAGAATATGTGAGTGGTACGTCATCCTCCTACCCCCAAAACTCATTCAGCTTATTTGCTGTTTGGGGTAGGAGTCTACTTTCTTCTATCTCTTATCACGTGCTTTCTAATATTCTATTTTCAGACAAAAGTGACCATCTCATAGAGATAAGCGTGCAGATCTTACAATTTATTTAAAGAACTAAATTTTATTAATCAGTCGATTACCAAACATTCACCCATGTTTTTATTTGTCCAATTATATAGTAAGATTCAGTAAGATTTAGTAAGTTATTCAGTAAGATTCATTCAAATCTTACTGCATTAATGGGAATGTAACATGAATAAGATACAGTGTCTGACCTCGATTTCTAATTTAGGGAATGGGATAGAGAAGAAAATTGATTAAAACAGAGAAATATATTTAGTCCTTTTTGATTTATAATTTTTACTTCTTTTTTATACTTTTTATTGGTGCATTGTAGTCTCACATCATAATGTGGATCATGGTGATAGTGACAGACATTCACACAGCACGCGGTGGGCTTTCTTTAGCATAAACATTGGATATTATGGGAGTACTTAGTATCCATCAGTCTGAGTTCTAAATCATTCATATTTATTATCTCAGTTTATATTTGCTCACATCTGAAACAGATATTATTATTTTTCCCGATCCTATAGATGATACTTCCTATAGATGATATAGTAGACACCTAGATAAATTTTATAACTTTCTCAAGGTGAATGTAGTTATACAGTGACCCAATCAGGGCTTGAATCTATGATGTTTGACAAAAAAGAAAGAAAGATAAGAAAGAAAGAAAGAAAGAAAGAAAGAAAGGAAGGAAGGAAGGAAGGAAGGAAGGAAGGAAGGAAGAAAGATCATTCATATTATCTTCTTACAACCAATGCTTTGTATATGCTATTTTGTCATTCATAGGATTCTTCAATATGCATAGTTTTTTTTATTTTCATGTTCCAGAGATTTTGCTTATTCCTTTATCCACCTGAGATAGAAGTCATGTTTCAAGTTTTTAGAACTTAACCACAGGGTTTAGCATCATGATTTGAAAACAGCTACTTTAGAAATAAATTTAAGAATAAATGGCCACGGATCTTTATACACTTGTAGTTAAAAAAACACATGAATAATACTAAATATAAGGAATTAGACAAGCACACTAGGTGAAGATGTAAGAGCAAAATGTAGGTTCTTGTAGTAATGCAGAAAGACTTCCACACTCAAAGAATAATCCTGTTCTATTGTTAAATCAAATAGGATGTCTAATTAGTTAAGCACAGATTTTTCTTTCTTTTTTCCTCCCCCAGAAAGCCATTCAATTTTTAAAATATTCAAAATTCCTAAATGAAACAATTTTAATCATCTATCTGTAAGTTGGTAGCACTATAGGAAATTGACAGCCTGGCATCAGAGTTAAACACCCTTTTAATTCTTTTTGCACCTAATTTGTATCATTAGCGTATCTTAGTCTGTCAAAGTAATCAAAGCCATCAGTGGGGGAGAAAAGGTGGCTTGTACCTACGAGTATCATGTATTTATTAATATAATTATTTAAATCATGCAGTTGGAGAGAGCTTTTTAGTAATGTGTACAGTCACTAGCCATGTCTGTGTATGCATCTGTATGCGTCTTTCCACCATGGCAAAGGTCCTATGTGCAAGGAAGAAAGCTATAGCTAATATCAAAAGGGATAAAACAGCTCTGAGTAGTATGTATTCATGCACGGTGAGGCCTTCCGTGTGAGGCTTCTGTGTAAGACATAGCAGGCTAATACGATCAAAACATCTAGAAGATTTCTCATTTCATTATACCCCAATTAGAGTAATATTCGACTTGACCACATTATCCAAAATGAAAAACAAAGTTAAACTCTGAGCATACATACATGGTGTACCTTACCTGCTGTCATGAAATGTTTATCCTCTCCTCAATAAAGCCCAGCAGGGGCTACTGCCTGGAGCTGGGAAAGATGCTCTCTCCACAGAACCAGGTGAAGGACTGAGGACATCTACCTGCCTTCCCCTCCTCTACTTCTCACGGCATGCCAGCAATTGTATGCCATCAACATAAATCTTCGGATACTCCTCACTGCGTTTAGTCACTGTCAGTCACTACAATTTTAAAAGCAGTTTGGAGAAACTAATATTTGCTTTTGGTGGTCTCTATTGGACTCTTTTTTTTTCCTCTTCCTCTTGCCCACTGCCTGACTCCCAGCAAAAGAAAATATACATATGCATGTATATACGTATGAACTACATATACATATCTATGAACATTTGTGGTCATGTTCATAAATGAGAAACATACACTTACCCACTTGTAATTCCCTTGGAGGAAGCACACAATTTAATAGAATGCAGTGTTTTATTTTTAGTTTTGAGAAAGCATTCATTAAGGCTAAAACAGGAAAGACGATCAAAGCACATGAAAGAGAAACGGTATTCTTTGTACTTCCCTTGTTGTTTTGACTGAAATTTAGTCCTCTTCACCTCTTGCCCCACTGGATTCACTAACCTCCAATTTTCTTCTCCCTGTAGTGCTAAACTCAAAAATGTGTCTAGAAACCAGAAAAAATAAGATTGCCTGTGACTTTTGTATGTTTGGAATAGGGAATTACCATACCTAAGTTTTCTCAGCGACTTTAGAATTATCTTTTCCCCTGGAGGAAAGAAAACCTTTCTCTTTTTTTTTTGCCCCTTCCCTTTGTCATCAGTTTAGAAGCTGCCTGAGAGGGGCACTGAAAAGACACTGGGTGGCAGTCCCTCTCCCTCTGAGCCACCAGCGCCAAGTGGCCCGTCATCATGAGTACTACAGCTATATAACAGCATATTATTTCCCTGCATCTGTTTGCTGCACTGAAACACTACATTCTGCTATAGATCCAGCAGCTCAGCGGAGACAGGGCAGTACAGAACAGCAGAAATAACAGGTTTTCCTAAAAGCATGTGTCGCAAAGCAAAACCATGAGATCTGCTAGGTCAGCCAAAACAGGAAAATTGGAAGTGAAAAACGTCCTGTTCAGTGATCCAGTCAATGGGATTAAGCCATAAAACTCCCAAGTTGTTTTCAGGATGCTCGCCCATGATATTCCAAATACAGATGCGTATTTTGTGATCCCGTGTCTTTTCCTCTTCCACATCCAGTTCTATGTACTGTTACCATTTATATGAGCTTCCCGTAACCAAATCATCTGTAAACTCAAGCATCTGGAGTCTTTTCCCATACTCTGTTTCTTTCCTTTCTCTCTCCAAGCAGCCCCTCCACTACTCAGGACATGAATCGGTGTGACGGGGCTCCAAAGTATACACAGTACAGATTGCCCACTGAGGCTCGGCAGTGTCCCAGCACATGGCTCATGAGTCAGCTCCTTTATAAATTCCTGAGCACTGCAGATAAAAAATAAAGATTTCTTTCAATTAATTTTAATGATTAAAAAATATGACAAAGCAAGACATTCAGAAAGTAATTAAATAGGTGATGTGTGCCAGTATAAATAATGTAAGCAAAAAAATTCCCACACGATGTGTCTGATATATTTAATTAAAATAGCTCAAACCATTTAAAGATGCTGAGTTTTCATAGTAAAGAAGCAGGTGATTTTAGCTAGATGTCATGGAATAGTGGACCTAAATGAGAAGAATCCTTATTTATACCCCAGTTTTTAACTGTTGATGCTATGCTAACAATAAGCTAAAAATAAAAATAAATACAAAAATAAATAAATTCAGAGGCAAAAGCAAATTTTCTTAGTCAAGTGAATGTACCACAAATAGTTCCATATACCTTTAGAGTATTTTTTGTTTATCATTTATAGACCATACTGAATTAGAGCAAGATTTATGATAATAATTGTAAAATTAAATAAACCAACTGAATTAATACATTAAAGTATAGTATTCAGTATCCTGACTAACATTCAGAAAAGAGCTTTAAGAATTTGTCCTTTATTTAATTTTCAAAACAATAGAATGAAAATAGTTATTTATTTTAACAAATACTTCTTCAGTATCTTCTATGTATTATTTGTTCTGTGTCCCGGAGATTCATCAGTGAACTAAAGTGATGAAGTCTTGTTCGTGGGTATAGACCCCACACATCAAACACTTCTTTCTAATTCCACATTAAACAGTGAGGTGACCATTTATTACCTATTATTTTTGTCCTAAATTACCTAGTTTATTATCTTAGTCATTGGAAGTATACAGAATTTTGTTTCAAAAATAATTACTAGTGTTTTTTGACAAAGAGAATCAGTATGGCTGCCTGTAAAATAATCAGCCAGATTTTTTAAATGCATACTAAATTAAAAAGAAAAATATATTAAAGTGTGTATTATAAAATAAATTATAATGTGTATCATTTTGGTAACACATTTCTGGAGACATTACTTTGCTTACTCCTCTGCCTGTAATTCAAGTTCAGTATTTATAATAATATACACAGAAACACTAACATTTTACTTTTACCAGAAATTCAATATTGAAGTTTTTATGTATAAAGTAGAAAATCTTGCCCATGTGACTCATACATTGTGCCTGTGACTTTAATGCCTTTAACAAGACAGCCTAATGGCCCATCATTGTTTTTAACAGGCCACCTTAAAATAACCTTTCAGCAAATTTTCTGACATATTTTATCTAAGCCTCCATTTATTTCATTTATATTGACCCCGGTCCCTTTAAAAGAGCTGGGTTTTGAGAAACATTGGAGTAAGCACAGGATTTCTGCAAAGACTTTCGGATTCTTCCAGTAATTCCACATTGATGCTACTTAGTTTTATGGGTAGCAATCTGCTCTTCTTTTAGAATCTGCCAGGATCAGAAAAATGCACATTAATCACTTACTATAGGAGTGGGTACTGCTCCAAATGTCCCCCATTTTGAGATGACAATTGGACACTTATCAGGAATTATCCTCCTCCTCACAAGTGGGGAACTGGCAGTGCAGTGCGAGCTGTGGCCAGCACCTCCTACCAGATGATGCTCTGACTGACCCAGGATGGACATCCAGACGCTGCCGTGTGAATACGGGGCTGCCGTGTGAAAGTTCTTTGTTTATTGTCATACGGTAAGGACTGTTTCACTTCTGGACTGAATCTAAACAATGAGGCCCCTTCCAAAAGAGCAACGTAGCTTTGCAAGAGCCTTTGAGTGGGGTGCAATGTCACTACAAAAGACTTTTCCAGATTCGGGTAGGCCTGCTAGTCACAGAAGCCAGAAAGACCTTTGTTCTGAACTGGACAAGTTGTGTTATGGGGATATGGGGAAAGAGTTAGTGGGCTCCCCCTCCAAGATGTAAAAACACCTCTTGACTATTTGACATTGTGTGAAGATATGTGTTCCCAGGAAGTGAATAAGCCTAGGATTTTGGAGTTATTTTCACCAACCGAATGTCTTTACATTGTTATTGCCTTAGAGACTAGAAGGTTTTCTCTGAGACTCTGGCCTGGGTGTGAAGTCTTTTAGTTCTTCTTCCCTTTGACAGCCTTTTCACGTTGCTTTTGGAAATGCAAACTCAGAACGAGCTATTTAGAAGGAAACTATTAATTTTCTAAAATACATGTTAATGGACTCACTCTTTTTTTAGCAAACAACTCAGGCAAAATACCGAAGAAAACTATGCATATTATTTCTTTCTTAATCTGAGGACATTATTTTTCTGAAAATTTACAACTTTTTAAAAATATAAGTTTTGACTCACACTATCCCTAAGATTACTAGGTTGTTTATAGTATAATTCCTATCACATGTCTAGATATGTTTCAATTTAAAAGAAAAAGAAAAGAAAAAAAGAGACTTAAGGTATCTATTTATTTCATTCTATTTACATTTCACCCATATATATTGCCTTCTTTTCAGCATCAAGAGTTTAAAACTGGAAAGTAAAGATTTAACATACATTAAAAGATAAATTACTGTATTAGGAAGTGATTAAATATCAAATTAAGGTAACGAATAAAATATCCAGAACACAGAAAAAAAAAATTTTTTTGCGGTACTGGGGATTGAACCCAGGGGCGTTCTACCTCCGTGCTACACCCCCAGCCCGGTTTTTTATACTTTATTTTGAAACGGGGTCTCACGAGGTTGCGGAGGGCCTCACTAAGTAGAGAGAGAGAGAGAGAGAGAAACAGGGAGAGAGAGAGAGAGAGAGAGAGAGAGCGCTGAGGCTGGCTGCGAACCCGGATCCTCCGGTCTCCGCCTCCCAAAGTACTGGGATTACAAGCGTGTGCCACCACGCCCGGCCCAGAAAAATTTTGTTATATGAATTCAAAATTGTAAAATATGTACCTTGGTAAAATCCAAAAAGTAAAATGAAAAGAAACAGGCTAAGAATTATGGAAATGATGGAAATGAATGTCTTTAAAAATTCCCTTAAATAAGTGTTACATAACATTTTCAATAAACTGGATCAATAGAGTAGTTTAAATTTTATATCCAGTGTGTACATGCAATGACAACACACAGTAGCTGCTCACAAATTATGTCAAATAAATTAAGAATGTATGGATGAAAGAATGAATGAACAAATAAATAAACATACAAATGAAAGAATGGTTCAGGAAAGGTTGCCACTGGCTGGATTTCATGAAGAATTTGATCTAAGACTTAAATGAAATAAATGTGAAAAGAAGATACCAAAGGGCAGGTGGTATATTAATATTCAACATGTGAGACTAAGGTGAGAACAAAAAAGGTATCTACAGCAACTGAGGTTAAGACATTAGGATAAGATTTTTTACATAGGTAAGTGGTGTATTTAAAGTGGTGTTCAAAGCTGGGCGTGGTGGCACACGCTTGTAATTCCAGTACTTGGGAGACTGAGACCAGAGGATCCGGCTTCGCAGCCAGCCTCAGCTACTTAGTGAGGCCCTCCGTAACTTAGTGAGACTCTGTTTCAAAATAAAGAATAAAAAATAGGGCTGGGAGTATAGCTTGGAGAATTGGTAGCACTGGTAGAATGCCCCTGGGTTCAATCCCCAGAACTGCAAATAAATAAATAAATAAATTTGGCAGTGGTGTTCAGGGAAGATTAATTTGGCAGTGGTGTTCAGGGAAGATTAATTTGGCAGAGTAAAAATATCAAATGATAGAAACTTTCTATGAAATAAGCTGATAAGACATATTAGAGTCCCTTTAGCTGGCAATTATTTTTTTCTGAAATTTACTTAGAAATTTATCTTATGGAAGTAATTGAACATATAAGTAAGTATA
This sequence comes from Glis glis, assembly GCA_004027185.1. Lineage (NCBI taxonomy): Eukaryota > Metazoa > Chordata > Mammalia > Rodentia > Gliridae > Glis > Glis glis. The sequence goes on from PVJS01025352.1 coordinate 11,779, forward strand.
TGATTAAATATATTCCTTTTAATATTTTTAAGTAAAGAAGATAGGAAATGTAAAAATATTAGCTATAAATAGGTTACAGGTTAAATAAACTGTGATTCATCCATAAAGTGTGTAATTAATTTATTATGCTGAAAAATACTCATATTGTAGATAGTAAAGAAAAGGAGTTATAGAAAAGATTTAGTAAATCATCTATATTTTAAAAACATACATTTCTGTTCTGTGTTTTTAGAAAAAATAATGCGATATGACTTTTTATGACATTATATGATTTCCTAGTTTGACACAAATCTGCATTTCCAAGCTTCTATCATCTAACTCTCTATCTATCTATTGGCACCTGTTAAGAAGCACTCACTTCTCTTTCAGTGAAAATTAATTATTTTTCTTGTGTCAACAATGCTGCTCACTTCTTTCCACTATGATTACCTATCTCAGGTGTTAAAATTATATTTATCTGTTGAAGCCCTGTTGAAGCCACCCTTGATCTTCAAACTGAATGTGGTATCTTCTCAAAAGTTCCCTGGCACTTAGACCATGAGAGAATCCTGATGTCTTCATCAGTAACATTGGGCTTACATCTCAACCACTCCTTCTTAACTTTATTATACATTCTGAACCTTAGGCTCCTCGTCTTTAAAATGGGGCCATTAAGTGCTAGTTAGGTGCTAATTCACAGGGTGGTGTAGAGTGCCTAGTTCTGGGTAAGCTTAGGTTAGATCTTTGCCCTTACCCTGAATTAAGCACTAGTTCTCCCCACAGAGCCACTGTTTATATGGTATTTCTTTCAATGTAGTGAATAATTCTGAATCTTTTTAATCCCTTGTGGTGGGATGATGTTTCTTGTCTCTAACTTGTTCCATAAATATTTGTTGAATCTGTGAATACAAATTCACCACAATGGATGTGTGTGTGTGTGTGTGTGTGTGTGTGTGTGCGTGTGTGTGTGTTTGTTACTGGAGATTGAACCCAGGGGCATTCTAGCTCTGAGATATTACCTCCAGTCTTGCTTACTTACTTCATTCTGGCCTTGAACCTGTGATCTTCCTGTCTCAGCTTCCCAAGCACTGGGATTACAGGTGTGTGCATTAGCGCTTGGCTACTACAATGGAATTTTTTTTTTTTTTTTGGTACTGGGGATTGAACCCAAGGGGCATTCTACTTCAGAGCTGCACCCCCAACTCCATTTTTTTTTTTTAGATTTGAAACAGGGTCTTGCTATGTTGATGAGTCTCACTACTTGCTGAGGCTGTCCTTGAATCTGAGATCCTCCTCTCTCAGCCTCCCAAGTACTGGGATTACAAGCATGAGCCACCATGCCTGGCTCCACAGTGGAATTTTGAAATAACTTTAAAATACTCTCTTGAAGGACATACTTAAGATGGGGCTGAGGAAGGGTCCCAGGAGTGTGGCCTTGGGGGTTATAGATGGTCTCTCTTCCTTTTGCTCTCTCTCTGGCTTTCACTCTCCTTGAAGAGCTCTGTAGACTTTACCTGGCCCAACACTGACTGAACCCCCGAAATCTCCAGAACTGTGAGGAAATAAATCTCCTTCCACTAAGTTGTGGTGGTCAGGTGTAACGGATTACAGCAGCGAGACTCTGGTTGGAACACCTGGGAGGGGTATGCGTGTATTAAAAGAAAACTTTTCAAATCATTTTGAAAACTAACTATGCAAGCAGTTGGAAAAGAACTGCAAGTCCAGGCTATTGCATTGCATTTAATCAGGTGGTGGCTGTTGGGCCCTCAGACAGTGGACTACAAATGAACAATGTAACATTATTACTAATTGTAGCATCACACCTCTCAAAGTAAGCTAAAAATAATAGCAACATGTGAATCCCAGCGCCCTGAGGCCCTCTCCACCCAGGCATTCATTTTGCATCATATCGTCACACAAAAAAAGAGGAAAATCAATAGAACTGTCACTGAGTCATCGACACCTCTTAGCTCGGCTCCCTTCTCACAGATGCGGCACCTGCTGCTGTTTCTGGTTTTGCACTCTCCTTTGCCTCAGGAGTGATGGTATTTACCAGCAATGGTCGGAATTCGAGCAGGATCTGACTCAGTGTCACAGAGGCCAATATATCATGCACCCCGTAGGTTAGGAGCAACTGCCAAGGAAATGTTCTTAATTCACAACGGACACATTACGAAACCGAAGCAGGAGCTCCAGGACAGAAGCTGTGTAGGAGGAGGAAAGAGAAGAGTTGAGGAGTACAAGGAGGAGGAAAGTGGCAGATGTAATTTTTTTGATTCATGGTTCTGGGGTTTCGATATATCACTAATGATCAGGCTGTTTTAGCCATCTTTTTAAAGGTAATGTTTAAAGGCCCATATCTGGCAACTGGTTAGGAGGTGAAGAGATTCTATTTTGAATTCTACAATAAAAAGCATGTCATTATTTCCATCTTTATATTCTTTTTCTTTTCGTCTCCTTCCTTCTTCAAAGTATATAGTCTGTGAAATAATTTTTGGCTGAAGTTTTTTCTAAATGACGGAAATCTTTTCGTGTGTGTGTGTGTGTGTGTGTGTGTGTGTGTAAGGACACAATTAAAGTACCATTTTCTAAATTTTTATTTTTTTTGCCAATTTAAACTCTTTTCCCAAGGTTTTAATTTTGTCATACATTTTTTTACCTAAGTAAAATCATTTAAATATTCAGAACTTATAAGAACATATCAAATATATCAAAACTTATAAGAACATATGATAGATTTTTATGTCTTAATATTTGAGATTTTAAAATGTCCTCATCTCTAAGTAGAAAAAAATGGAACATGATAACTATATCAACTCTTCTTGAAATAGTTAAAATAACTTGTATACAGTGGAAATAACACAGATTTAAGCTTTTTTTTTTAAATGGGGAGAAAAGACTGATTCACCCATATTTTACTCAAATAAATTCTTGTTACAACACACCACTTGCAAAATAGCAGCAACATCTGAATCTACAATGTAAAAGCTGGTAAGAATTGTTGTGTGTTTCTTGGGTCTGGATTGCATAAATATAAATTATAAGATGATTGGATGCATAAAATATTTATCAAGTTATCTTGCTTTAAAAAGAAACCACTTAAACTGGTGCTATTATCAAAGAATCATCCAGTCTATAATATATCAAGGATGTGAAAATGACTTTATATGTTAGAAAATTGGCCTTTAATGAGAAAAAAGTGTTAGATGATTCTAAGTGCAAAGCTATTAACTGACTGCTTTCGGATCCCTGACACAGGACGTCATCCTCCACCCAGTGACTGGCTGCTCAGCTTCCTGTGGGAACCACAGGCTTCTGAAGATTCTTCTTCACAAATAACAATCAGTTCAGACAGAGGAGACACAGGGAGAGCCAGTTAAATCTTTCACATCGTTACCAGCCTCATTGTTTTGCAAATCAGTTGCATAAAGTAGAACACGTGCATGAATCCTCTTACAGGTTTCTGAATGCTAGGGATTTCAAATATGTGAATCCTGGTGATTAGCAGTAAATGAATAAGCTGCATGACAAATCATTACCTTTACCAGCTAAATGGCTAGTTTAAGGTAAAGATTGCAGGTTATAGTTTGAATTCATCATGATTTGTCCATCTAAAATGATAAGCCTTTCCCCTATTCATATGTCAGTCCATCGTTACCCTGAAGTCTGCCACATTTGATCACTTGCTCAGTCGAAGAGCTCAAAACAGCATTTTAAAGTATCCTATTTATAGTGGAGATATGTAGAATAATCCAAAACACTGTCTGCTTTAACAGGCTAACCCTCTCTTGGTAAGAAATTCTTCTCAGGAGACTCTAATTTCTGAAATGATGAAGTCCCAAAGCTGAGTGCCACAACAATGGTATAAAAACGTGATTTATCTGTATTTTAGCTGGCTGGTATTTTTCCCCTTTGTAATTTGCTTTTACAAATGTAATTATTCATTTTCTTCAGTAGGTGACTAAGTTGATCATATTTCACTTATAGGTATTTAATATTCATTTTCCTGTAATGATTTTTCAGTACTATTTTCCACAAATGTCAAAATCCTGAGTTGTTTATTTGAATCCTGAGTTATTGCTCTAATAATGAGAATCTCTAATTATAGAGTGCAGTGAAGAAGGCAGCAGAGAGCTTGCATCCCAAATACTACTACTAATCTCAAGGCATACGAAGAGCGCTAGTAACTTTTAAAATATAATTTGCCTACATTTTAGCATTCAGATGTGGACTGTTGTCCTGTTTTTTAGGAGTGGTGGCAAGCTCCAGAATAAGAAATTCCTTATCCTTGTTTTTAGCTCTCTTTTCAAACCAAGCTTCATCTCAGTTCAGGAAGAGAAACTTACCTGAAGCTTATTGCCCTGTAGTTGCTGAAACTACGCATTCCTCTCTCACTCAACTAAAATTGCAGCAGAGAGAAAGAGTTGGCACTGACCCTCACCCTCGATTATTCCTGTGGGTAGTTTAATGCCACTCCACTCCCAAACACAGTATTTGTTATGCATAATCCCAGCAATATTAGTTACATGGAGCAAACAAGGAAAGAAACGGTTTTCCCCTCCCACTCCCCATCTGTCGTGGAATGCTCAGGTTTTCCTCCACAGGTTTAGAACAGCCTCATGTCCTCGGAGCAAAGGCTCAGGCTGCACTGTCATCACAGTGCGAACCTTCCTCCCACGCTTCAGCCCACAGACCTATTTTAAGGCTGCATCGTGAAAATAGCCATCACCATGATGCTGTTGGAACATAAACTACCTTGTTAAACAACCATGGTGTGAGACTGACTAATCCTGGTGGACTGGTGGGCTATGGAGCACCTCATCAGAGGCAGTAGTGAGTGCCAGCCTTGCCCCACATCTATGAGTTAGAAGACCTTCACTGTTCTTTCAAAGGCAGATGGTGCAAAAACCACTCCTCACCAAGGCAGAGATTCGTTCTGCTAGTTTTCTAACACATTTAAAGTTTCACTAAGCCGGGCGTGGTGGCGCATGCTTGTAATCCCAGTACTTGGGAGGCTGAGACAAAAGGATCGCAGGTTCGCCGCTAGCTTCAGCAACTTGTGAAGCCCTCCACAACTTAGTGAGACCCTGTTTCAAAGTAAAGAATAAAATTAGGGTTGGGGGTGTAGCTCAGAGGTAGAATGCCCCTGGGTTCAATCCCCAGGATCACAAAAATAAATAAATAGATAAATTAATTAATTAATAAAGTTTCACTAAATAATTACTGATTTTTATCCATAAAAATCAAATGCAATTTCTATAATTGTTAACGTATTGTCCTATCCATGGGCTTGGATCAGAAAATACACATAAAGGACAAAAACGACCTAAGAGACAAAGTTATGACAAAGAAAGAATATACTGAAGAAAGAGTTGATTCATGCTAAGCTGAACTGAAATTCAGGTAGTCTTTCTCTCTCCCCCGAGTGGCCATTTACATGTAGCATGACATGTAAGACAATTCAGATTGGGTCTTTTGATTCCAGAACTACAAATACAAAGGCCTAGTTCCTATTATTTGCTTAATCACAGGTAATTTGCAGAATATTTCCTAAATCAGTTTAAGATGCTTATTCATATTGATATGAGTTCAACATTCACTTAGCTGTTATTCTTTCACTTAAAACAAATATATTTGTTAGCCAAGTATGGTAGCACATGCCTATAATTCCAGTACTTGGAAGGCTGAGACAGGAGGATCATAGGTTTGAGGCCAGCCTTGGCAATTTAGCAACACCCTGTTTCAAAATAAAAAATAAAATAGGGATGGGGTTGTAGCTCAGAGATAGACTGCCCCTGGGTTCAATCCTAAGTATCAAACACACACACACACACACACACACACATACATACATACACACACAAACATTTGTGAACAACCAACTCTAAGAAAACTTCAGGAAAACAAGATGAACATGTCCCTGTGCATTTTACTGTCTATTTTATTCTAATGCATGGTTAGTATTAAACAAAAATATGCAGAAATAATACTGCTTGAATTAAAATATGGGTTCATAACTTCTAGTGCACATAAGGTATAACTTATGTTGTCATTGATACTTCTATTTAAAATTTAATTAATGAAAATTTTAGATAGACAAATAAGTGACAGGATTTTACTTACAACCTTATTTACATTTATATTTTTTATCATATGAAACTTGAAGAGAATCTCTAGTTGTAAGGATGCCATTGCTGAGATGAGTACATGGCGCCCCCTGTTGGTTTCACTGGAGAAAAAGACTTGAAAGAAACCTGAGTACATTGTTGACTCTTTTGCACATACTATCAGCTTATTTAAGTACCCAAGTGAGAAAAACACACTTCATTTTTTCATAGACCAAATTTGTAGTAAAATTTTAGGTTCTGACGAGAGAATTATAAAGATAATTATTTTATTTTTTCAAGATTGTTTTATCTGAAAAACTAATCCTTTATAACTAAATGATATCCGTCCACATAAGCTTCTTAAGTCTTTTCATAACTAACGCTTCACAAATAACCTTTATTACTAAAGCCCACAACTTAGTGTTCCTCGCTATTTGGCACCTCTGTGTATCTTTTGTGCATGCATGCAGTGTTAACTGGTTGGCACTCTCCTTTTGCCACTCTGAAAGCTGAGAAAATAAAGTGGTTAGACAATAATGAAAAATTTCCACAGTGAGTTTTCTTTTATGTAAAGTTAGAGGGAAAGATAATTCGAATCTCAATATCATTTGTCTTTTCTCTCAATATATGTAAATGCAAAATATGGGCCAATCTTCAATGACACTTTAGACACCTAGATATGCTAATGGCTTATTTCGGTCTCTGCTATATAAACTTATATATCCCAGTGAACCTGTAACACTAATGGTTTTTATCAGAAATTGTTTGTAAATGATCTGAATAATGACAGTCCATCTGTTATAGTCCCTTTTCAGCAAAGGAATCATACAAATGAATTTTGATCTGGATGTAATCCATTTAGGAAAACTCCTGAGAGTCCTAAAAATGACCTCTGTCTCTCTTTTTTAATCTCCAACAATTTTTTTCTCTTTCTTTTTGTAAGGAACATTTTAAGAACCTTTAATACTGTCAAATATTTTATGACTATCTTAAAAAAATACCTAAGCTAACATCAGTAGGACTACCACCATCGACAATGTTAAACTTATATTTATAAAGTTCTAAGCTTATGCTGTAGTATTTGCATGGGGAGGGGAGGATTCAGAGTATTTGAAGATGCATCAAGTATAACAGTAGAAGAAAATGAAAAATAACATATACTGAGTGCTTATCAGCGACTTTTGAAATAGTGTTTTCTTTGATTTGAAATTAACGCTGTCTCGCAATTGAGGAAATAGAGGCTAGAGAGCAATACTGAGATCACACATATAGGACTTGACAGCCAGCATTCAATCCCTGCTCCATTTTCCACCAAATGTATACCCTTAATCACTATGAAAAAGATTTTTTGTTCATGGTTAAATGGAATGCAAACCTAGATGAAAAGGTGGTATGGAATGATATTAGATGAATTTTACTTATTAAGCCATCCATGTACAAAATTTCTTAACGCTGGTAAGACATACACAAGTACAATTTATGTTAGTTCTTATCCACAAGCCAAGAGTGTTCCCTCTAATTTTTGTGGGGAGAAGAGTAACAATTTCTATGTAATTATATCCTTATATTTTCTAGTACATGGCAAAATGGAAAAGTGAATAATAGCCATAAATATAAGAAATAATAAAATAAACTGATACCCCAAGAGTGAGAATTATCCCAGATTGTGGAAATATTATAGTATATGTGATTTTGGGGAAATATTCCCATTAATAAACACTGTCATTAATAAGCCCTATCTTCAGTTTCTTTTCTATTATAAATATTGTTCATGTGGTCTTATTTTCCCTTTATTTCCAAGTTGATATATCCTTTTCCTTGTTTGACTCATTCAATCTTTCTTCAAATTAAGGCATTAGTTTCACTATTAGTTTTATCACAGTAAAAGTAGTTGAAACAAAGGTAGAAATATTAGAGTACATGAGGTTTTGGGTTAAAAAATGCAGCACCCATTGCTTGTATGATTTCCTTTTAGGCAATAAAGAATCTCTCTTACTCTTTTCTGCTAGACAGAAGTATGGTATAGTAGATAAAGCAAACACCATAGCTTCACACATATTGGGGTCTAAATTGTATCTGACATCTACTTAGATAAGAACATTTGAAAAAAAATCCCTATGTTCTTAGTCCATCTCTCAATTGGTGCTGACAATATCTATATTTATTTTTAATGAGTTGGGAATAATTTATATATTTATTCAAATTTTAAAAGCAACATATTTAGGGTCTCCTATGCATCCAGTGCTGTTATAGGTTCTTGGGCTATACCATGAACAAAATACATAATTATCTCATTGCTGGTAATATGTATATATTTCAATGAAGAGAAAGTGAATAAATGACATGACAAATAAATTATTCTTTGTTCGAAAGCAATTTTGAAATAAGGTAGAGAAGAATAGGGGATTTAAGAATTCTGGATATGGGGCAACACTATAATTCAACATGCAATGTTGAGTAGATGTCATTGAGAAGGTTCTGGAATTAAATAAAATAGGACAGATGGCTATGTAGATCTTCCAGAGGAAAAGATAGAACAGTACAGAGAGCCTGCAGAAGGAATACCTTGTCTTAGGAGTACAAGAAACAGTGTGGCATGGAGAACAAGAGAGGACTCCCACATATTCCTAGAGTGGTAAAGGTCGTTTGGGATCATGACTGTAGAGAAACACTCAAGAAATGCTATTGTTATTGTGTTCAGATAAGAAATCCTAGGTTTACTAACAGAAATAATATTTTCCTGTAACTAAAAACAATAAATATGGCAGTGCAAATATTTAATACCTACTATATGTGAAGCATTGCTTTGCTCACTATGAAATTATCCTCTCATTTATTCCCAATGAAAGCCCTATATAGAAAATGCTGCATCTAAGCCAGGCGTGGTGGCGCATGCTTGTAATCCCATAATCCCAGTACTTTGGAAGGTGGAGACCGGAGGATCCGGGTTCGCGGCCAGCCTCAGCTCTCTCTCTCTCTCTCTCTCTCTCTCTCTCTCTCTCTACTTAGTGAGGCCCTCCGCAACTTCGTGAGACCCGGTTTCAAAATAAAGTATAAAAAATAGGGCCGGGGGTGTAGCACGGAGGTAGAACGCCCCTGGGTTCAATCCCGGGTACCGCAAAAAAAAAAAAAAAGAAAATGTTGCATCTATGCACTATACAGATAAGAAAACTATAGTTCTAACAAGCTAAGTAACTTGTCAAGAGTCTTGCTCTCATCATTTAATAGGTGTTTTCCATTACCTTAACACGATTCCTTTTTGTTAAATACATATATAGAGTTGCTACTCTCCAAAAGATAGTGGGCTGACCCTTTGGTTTCAAGATTAATCCTTTACTTCCTTTTACTTCTCATATACTCTTCTTCGAGCTGTCTTTTAGAGTAGTCTTCCATAAAATTTATAGTAGTCTTTCATAAAAGGCATTGTATATGTTAAAATTATGTCTTTTAAGTTTATATTTAGTAATATGTCAATATACAGTTGTATTTTACAGTTGGAAATATGAATAATTAATTAAAGTTACAATTGCCTTGCTAAATGATATATCTTTTACTTTTACTTTATTTTTAATTTTTTTGTGGTACTGGGGAATGAACCCTGGGACATTCTACCTGTATACCTACAGAGCCATTTTATTTTTTATTTTGAAATGGCCTACCTAAGTTACCATGTGCTGGCCTTGAACCTGAAATCCTCCTGTCTCTGCTTTTTAAGTACTGGGCGCCACCATACCCAGCTACATATTCTTTCTTTTAAAGAAATTATCACCTATCTTATATTTTCAATTTCATATTTTTCAAAATTCACCAAGAAAAGAATGTAAGTTCTAATATATCTTCTAATTCCAGAAGAGTATATGTTGATTAAAACATATTATTTTAAGGTCCCTGTATGTTGACCATAAGTCTTCTTATTTTTGCATTTTTACCATCATAGTTTACTATTAATATTCCTTCTAATTCCACCCCTGTGTCCAAGTCTATATGCTCTTTCCAAAGAAACAATAACTTACAGTGAGAAGATTCAAGAATGAAAACTATAAAATTATATATCTATGAGAAATGTACAAGTTTGCTTTTGAGAAGATTTTGAGACACTGTTGAATTTTCTATTCTTAATCTGCTTCTCTTAGCATAGTACACATAAGTCCAAATTTTTACTTCCTTGGTTAAGACCAATATGATTTTTCAGTATAATGAAGGTTACAACCAGTGTGGAAGATTCAGGATCTATAGGTTTCAAAATAGAACTTTGTCATATTTCTTTCCTGATATCACTATATGAGACCAAGAAATCAGTTATAAAAGTTTAACTCCATTCAGTGGTTCACAAACTCATTGGGTATGTCCAGTGCTATTTTATCTCCCTTAAATTACCAGAACTACTGACTAATACAATTTTTAGAGTTTAAGAAAATTAAGAGATTATATGTTCCAATCTTATTATTTTACAGATGAAGATCTTAGAATTCTTATAAAAGAAAGAGCCAACCAAACATACCTATGACCTGGAAACAATTTAAAAACTGATGTCTCCTGTATATATCAACCGGCAACATTTGTTGCAAATTTAGTAAGTTCAAGGTATTGAATTATTCATTTAAATCATGACAAATACTCATGATTTAATATTGAAAAACTGATTTTCAGTCAGCATGATGGCACACACATGTAATCCCAGTACTTGGAAGGATGTGACAGGAGAATCACAGGTTCAAGGACACACTCAGTAATGTAGTAAGACTCCCAGAAACCTAGTGAGACCCTGTTTCAAAACAAAAAATAACAAAAGGGCTGGGGGTGTAGCTTAGAGGTAGAATGCCTCTGGGTTCAATACCCAGTCCACACAGAAAGAAAGAAAGAAAGAAAGAAAGAAAGAAAGAAAGAAGGGAGGGAGGGAGGGAAGAAGGAAGGAAGGAAGGAAGGAAGGAAGGAAGGAAGGAAGGAGGGAAGGAAGGAGGGAAGGAAGGGAAAGAAAGGAAGAGGAAGGAAGGAAGGAAGGAAGGAAGGAAGGAAGGAAGGAGGGAGGGAGGGAGAGAGGGAGGGAAGGAAGGAAGGAAGGAAGGAAGGAAGGAAGGAAGGGAGAGGGAAAGGGAGAAAGAAAGGAGGGGAGAGAAAGGGAGAGAGAAGGGGGGGAGAGAGAGAGAGAGAGAGAGAGAGAGAGAGTTCACAAAAATGTATAAACCTTTGTGAGTTTGTTACCTATAACATTGGAATATAGTAAAGGTTGTGGGAGGTTAAAGACCACGGCATTATTAAGATGAATTAGTGCAAACTGAAGATCTAAAATGTTCAATCAAATACTTTACCCAAAGGACAGAAAAATCTATCTTGTTAAAAATGATAAAGAAAAAAAAGTGACATGTGAATCAGGAAAAAACAATTAGAAAGAACTTAACTTTTTCATGTCACTCTGGCCCTTTCATCCTAATAGAGCACTGAGGTTAAATCTTGTGGAATGAAAAAATTAAGGCAACTACACAAATTAACAGTGATGAGACCATAGCACCTATCATCGCAAAACCTTTTTTTTCATGTAAAGATTATCCTGTTCCAACATGCCCTCTTGTTTCCTATTACTATTTTATTCTATGACTTTCCAGTGTCTTACACTTAATAGGTGATATTCATGAAAGGTGTTTGGTATTCAATGTGTCATTTGAATCCTAATTTGTTTTGGAAAATAAAACAGTGTGGACTGTTGGTAAATATACCATTTGATTTTAAAAACCAAGCCAGCCATATTATTAGTAAACATAACTAGTAGATTTGAATTACTTTTTCTAACTAAATGAAGGGTATTATTGTTTTTCTCATTTGATATTAAGCTGCATTCCACCAAATAGCTATGATCCTAAATAGGCTTTACATTGTCTTATTTGTTTTGTTTCACATTTTTAAAATATTAAGCACTTTTTCTATACATCTCATTTAATTTTAATTCCAATGTTGACTATATTTCAATACATTATCACCTTCATTTTAAAGATTAGAAAACAGATGCACATAGACTAAACAGTTTATTCAATATTATTGAGTTAATATGAAGAATTAAAGAAATTTGCTCTCCAGAGACCATGGTATTTCCACATAAACTTTCTAATTGTCACATATATTTTATAAATATACCTATAGAGTAAAAATGTGTAATCTGATGATAATTATTTTAATATTTTTTAGGCAAGATCTTCAAAAGAAGTAGCTTCCTTTATATTTTGAAAAACAGTACCTTGGAAACATGTGGTCTTGTATTCTTCATTCTCTTACCTACAGTGATTACAAGCTCTATTAAGAAGCTCTTGTCTTACAGAAGCAAAAATGCAATCAATGTAGTTTACTGATCATTTTCCTGAAAAAGTAAAAGGTTAGTTCAGAGTTGGGAAATACAATTAAACTGCTAAAGTAAAACTTTCTTTACTGTGATATACAGTATATGTCTGGCATGAAATAAACACTTTACATGTGTTAGAAATCTAGTACTTTTTTATAGTACTGGGGAGCAAACCTAGAACCTGTGCACACTAGGCCAGCCCTTTACCATTGAGCTACATACCTTGCCCTTTATTTGACTTTTGAGTGGTTTCTCTTTTGCACAATATTGTGCTATTTATCTTGTATATCTTTCAATTTGAGAATGTTTTATTTGTGTGTTTCATAAATAAGAAAACCAAAATCACTTTTTTTTTGGTACTAGGGATTGAACCCAGGGGCATCTAACTCTGAGCTATACCCCCAGCCCATTTTTATTTTGAAACAAGGTCTTGTTAAGTTGCTGAGGGTCTCTCGCTAAGTTGTTGAGGCTAGTTGTGAAACTGCAATCCCCCTGTCTCAGCCTCCCAAGTACTGGGATTACAGTCATGCGCTACTATGCCTGGCTTACATTATCTTTTAATATCTAAGCTAATATTTTCATTTTTCAATGGCTCGTTTTTATATAATTGATGCACACAGAAACATGTGATAGGTTCTAGGAACTCAAGCATGAAACAGAATGGCAATCCTTGTTCCTAAAGAACTTATGTTTTAGTGTTGGATATAGACAGACAACAATGTAGGGTACATATTGTGAGTGGAAATATAAGGATGCTAAGTTGGGAACTTGAAGCACCAACCCATTTGGACTTGGCACACTTAGAAAAATTCTTTTTAAAGGAAGCAACATCAAGGGTGAAGAATGACAAGAACATAAAACAGCCAAACACTGAGAAAAGGAGAAGAAATATACTGAACAGAGAGAGTAGAGAAGACAAAGGACTTGATAACTGATGAAAGATGAGGAACCGTGGAGTGAACGGAGCCAGAGTGGGAGAATGGTATTGCTCTTGGACATGTTGAGATTTTGGTGACCATTGTCACACATTTGGTGACCATTGGTGACCATGTCACACATACGTCTATATTTTATTGATTTAAGAAACACATTTGTGGGGTAGGGGATCTAGCACTTACCAATTCTTGGGTTTGATCCCCCGTATGGTTAAAAAATAATAAAACCCATATTTGTTTATATTATCATATTCCCCAAATCAAGTACATAGCACAAGCAAAAGTGTGTTAAGACTATAATTGCCAGTGGGTCTTCTTCCTTGATAGTATGTATATTATCAGTACATTTTACACTACATAGTGTCTCCGATTGAAGGCAATACGACAAACCCTGGGTTTCAGTCACGTCTTACAATATTTAACTTGAGCCTAAATCATTCATAGCTTAACTTACAACCATTACATTGTATTTGCCTCATCTTTACTGAACTTCAAACTCTCTTTACCTTGAAACAAATTCTAAATCCAGTCAGTGCCGTGCATTCGATGCCATGATTAGAATCTGAAAGTGGTGTGCTCCTGTCTTGCTGCTTAAAGGACAGTGATTTAGAGTCATATTATCATTTTACAATTCTCTTTCTCTAAAACCCCACTATGTATCTGAAAACAAAGGAATATTATTGCCTGACAAAGTGTCCAAGTCCCTTGCCATGCATACGCCACATCCTGCGGCAGAGCCAGGGTAGGAATTGAGGTCATGCTAACTGCCTCCTATCCCAAGCAGCAGTGTTCTGAGCCTTGGTCAAAACCACATAAATCAAGACGACTAGGGTTCAGAGCAAATGCCCCTAAATTCTTTTCAATCACATCTTTTCAATTTATTTTTTAAAGGAACTCTACAATAACTGAGTAATTTTAAGATGACCTTCTCATCTGGAAACTCTGTGAGACCTCATGCTAATAAGGAGCTTAGGAGTGATAAACTCACATAAAATACATTTCAGACATAGGCTCTCATGAGATTCCAAAGAATTCGCTTAAAGATTAAAGCTTTAGCTGGCATGTTATGCTTGAATTTTTGTCTTCTTGCGGTACTCTGAATGAGTTATATTTTTTCAATGAAAAGAAGGTTACCTAATAGCTAAGTTACTAGCAGTTTTAACTCATTATTTAATTAGCATTAATTGTGTGTGTGTGTGTGTGTGTGTGTGTGTGTGTGTGTGTTGTTGTAGGGAAACAGAAAATTAAAAGACATGAGATTCATTTCCTTCCATCAGGTGTAGACATGCATATAAAAAAGAGGAAAGCAGAAAGAAAAACAATATATTTTGGGAGTACAGAGGTCTATATTTTTCAATCTGAAGGTGAAAAGGCTTTAAAGAAGGTGAGATATTTCTTTTCTTTTCTTTCTTTTTTTTTTTTTTTGGATAGGGAATTAAACCCAGGGGCCTTCTACCTCTGAGCTACATCCCTAGCCCCCCTCCTTTTCTAAATATTTTGAAACAGGGTCTCGCTCAGTTGCTGATGCTGGCCTGGAACCTGTTTCAGTCTCCCAAGTTCTGGGATTATAGGAACACACCATCATGCCCAGTGAGATATTTTTAATAGGCAGGTGATTGGAGGAAGACACTGCAGGCTTAGGAACCATGCAGAGGCCTGGAAGCATGTGAGGGGTCCACATGTGACAATAGTCCTCAGTCTGGGCAAAAACTTTTGTAGAAGAATGACATGATAAATGCAAACTCAAAGATGGTTATGTAGCTAGGATCAGGCCATTGGGCTGAGATAAGTGGTTTGTTTATTACTTTGAGGGGAATTGTGAGACTAAGTGTTCAGGTAAGTGGAAAGACATTTCCGGAGTCCTAACAACATAGATGTATGAAGCACTATGTCACTCTATAAATGAGGCAACTGAAGGCCAGGAAGAAAGCTAGCCAGTGTTAAACTTGTTTGGTCTACTGTCCTATTGTTTGGGGAAAAAACAAATTAATCTTAATACTGTTACTGAAAAATATAGGAATTCTAAATGAACAAGAGATGCTTCAACGGTCTAATATTTAATGACATGAAGAGACAAAATATTCTTAAGTTAAAATCAGAAAAGTATCCCTATAACAGAAGAATCCCCCATAATGGACTCTACAGATGTGGCATTGTGTGGGAGGCATGGGGTGCTGCACTGGTGATAGAAAGGCTCACCTACACCTTCAGTTCCAATGAGAAAGGATATGTATAAAACTTTATATATGAACTTCTCTGAGAGTAAAAGAGATGAGTATGGTAATTAGTTAAGACTCTGAGTAAAGCACATATGTAGATTGGGGGTGAGGGATGGATGAGATGAGGGGGAAGGATAGATATTGAGGTTTCCAAAGGACCACTTGTCCTTTGGAATAATCCTTTATTTTTTTCTATTAATTTAAAACATCTCTTTGTCCTATTGAATAAACCATTGAAAAAATCCATAGTTCTGAAAAGTGTTATTTTTAAATAACATGATCATGTTAGTAGGTATGATATAAAATGATAATAAATAACAGAGATTTTTATCACAGTCCTGGAGGCTGAAAGTCTGAGATCATCATGCCAGCATGGTAAGGTTCTGGTGAGAGTTCTCCTTCTGGTTTACAGACAGCCACCTTCTCACCTTGTGTCTGAAGGAAGATAGAAGGGAGAGAGAGAGAGGAAGAGAGAGAGAAAGAAGAGAGAGAAGAGAAGAGAAGAGAAGAGAAGAGAAGAGAAGAGAAGAGGAGAGGAGAGAAGAGAGAAGAAGAGAGGAGAGGAGAGGAGA
>PVJS01025353.1:0-27932 GCA_004027185.1 Glis glis
AAGCTACTGTCCTTCCATGGCCCCATGAGGTTACTGACCTTCCATGGCCCCATGAGGCTACTGTCCTTCCATGGCCCCCATGAGGCTACTGTCCTTCCATGACTTCCATGAGGCTACTGTCCTTCCATGGCCTCCATGAGGCTACCCATCCTTCCATGGCCCCCATGAGGCTAACCATCCTTCCATGGCTCCCATGAGGCTAACCATACTTCTATGGCCTCCATGAGGCTACTGTCCTTCCATGGCCCCCATGAGACTACTGTCCTTCCATGGCCCCCATGAGGCTAACCATCCTTCCATGACTTCCATGAGGCTACCTATCCTTCTAGGGCCCCCATGAGGCTAAGCGTGCTTCCATGGCCCCCATGAGGCTAACTCTCTTTCTAGCCTTTTTCTCTTTCCATTTCTTCACAGCCCTGTGATGAAGGACATTCTGCCTGCTACAACCATCATATTACCTAGGTCCCCTCCGACAGGAACCTTCACTGGCACCCCTCCCCCTGCCCCATGACAGCATCTTCTTACCTCTCACACTGAGCTCTTCAGGCAGCTTCTGCCTAGCTCTCAGTCTCCTCACTTTAAGTCGAGCTGAGGGAGGGCCTACATCCTGAGACTGCTGTGTCTCTTTATCCAACACATAGCAGCTGCTTAGGAAATATTTGCTAATAAATGAATAAAATATTACAACAAGGAGGATGCACAGACGGCTGCAACTGCCACAGAACCACACCTCTGGTGGCACACAGCCATGGATGTTCTGTCAATTCATCATTTTAATGTACTTTTTATGTAACAGATAGAAAAACTACTATCTCTATGTGCATGTGAGTCTGATGTCTAATTTTATTGAGATGGGGGAGAGGAAGACAGGGAGAAAGAGAAACAGCAAAAAGACAAAGAGAAAAAAAAAGTTGTGACCTTGGGCAAGTCATTTCATCTCCCAGTGACTCACAGTTTCCTCCTCTGTGAAGGGAGAAGGTGGAGCAAGGGCATTTCCCCAATCTTTTCTCATTTTTAACTGAAGTGCCTTTTAATTTCACTTTCTTCTTCATGCCTTGAATCCTGACCTAGAAATCCACTGTACCTTGTAAATATTTTTTTACGGTTGTTTTAAAATTCACACCACTGTTGTGGTCAATGCCTAGAGAATAAATTTAAATCTAAAGTTTAAAAGTGATTTCAAATACCTTCCAATAACACTCAACTTTTATGCTGTTTCAGCGTAAATCTTGGGAATGGCTGCTGTCCTCTGACTTTATTTTATAACTTTAAATTCAGGCCTTCAAAATAGAGCCATCATCCCAAGGCTGGTCACAGCTCAGGCAGGGCAGCTAGGAGACTTTGGGGAAGCAGCAACAGCTACCTACGTTGCTGTGAGGATCTGGAGTACAAAATAATTCATCCCCTACTGGACCAGAATGTTCTCTTTTGCCACTGTGGACTCAAAAAAGCCCAGGCAGACTTCCTTGGACCTGGATGCCAGAGGCATCCAGTGTGGCTTTCAAAGAAGGCAAAATAAACAGATCCACAGGGTGGCCACCGTGCAGAATTCTGCATCCAACTGCACAAACAGTTGCAACCGCCACAAAACCGCATCTCTGGTGGCACATGGCCATGGATGCTCTCTCAATTCAATCATTCTAACATATTTTTTTCAAGGATTTCAACTTATTTATTTTTTACATATCTTTTATACATTCATTGGTGCATGATAGTCTCACATCATAATACAGTTCATAGGGATAGTGACATGCATGTATATATCACTTGGTGAGCTTTCCTCCGCTCCCTCTCCATGCCCCAGTCCCCACTCCCTCCCTTCCCCATACATGATATTGAGATTGGCATCGGAATTCTCACATATGTACATATTGTCAGTGGAAGTGTTTCCTTCATTAATTCTCCTCCCCCTTCCCCCTAGGCCACCTCCCTCACTCCACTGGGGTTTCCCCTCCATTATCTAAAGTCCCTCTTGCACCCCAGTTACTCCCTAGTTTCCACATAGGAGTAACATACTTTTTATGTGCTAGACAGCCATTCAACCAACATAAATAAAGCTATAAACATATGTCTGCTATGTGCCTGGTTCAGGTGAGAAGCTGAGATGGTAAAGAATAATAAGGACTAAGTTTATAATGTAAATACATAAATACATATATAACAGACATGTATATATGCATACATACAAAACAATTGTTTTTTTTATTCATCCAATCAATATTTACTAATAGTCCATTACATGGGAACACAGAAAACTCACAACCCTGCCCTCAGGACTCACATTCCAGAGAAGTCAGTGTATGGACAAGTGTCTGCCATGCCGAGGTCGGTGTCTACATCTTATTTTAAACTCTCTATTCACTTCATTCTGTATTTAGAATGACGAGTGGCGTTGATTGAACATCACATTAAGGCAATGATTTTCAACCCGAGGCTATTTTACTACCTCCTTGGGGGTGGGGGGTGTCAATGTTTGAAGACATTTTTGATTGTCATAGGTGGTTGGGGGATGGGCTACTGACACCCCCGGCCCATGTGGAAGCCAGGGATACCGCTAAACATCCTACAATGTACAACAAAAATTATCTGACACAAAGTGTCAACAGTACTGAGAATGAGAAATTCTGCTTCAGGTATGTTTGACCAATCAAAAAAAAAAAAGTCAAACTTGAAAACTCAGGGATATTGACAGAATTAGAAAATTTCTGAAAGAGGCCTATGGTTTAATTTAAAAGGAAAAAAAATTCTCAAGTATTCAATTTGATTTGCATGAAAATAACAAACATTCACAGGAATGCATTAATGTTTGCCTTACCCGAGAGAAAACTCAGGGACATTTACAAATTATGACAATTTCTTTACATATGCCTTAAAATAGTGTGTTTAATACCTCCCAGCTCACAGGGGGAGAACAGTGCTGGAGTCTGCCTTTGGTTCTCCGCCTTGTGGGGCTCACTATGTAAGACCTTACATCTCCCAGTTACAAGAACTTATCTCCAGAAAGACACATGGGCCCTGAGGCCTAATTCAAGATTTGAGGAAAGCTGTAACTCAGGCATCACACAATCAATATTCCAATTTGGAATTTAGCACTTTGGAGCCAGAATGTTCAGAAACACACATAAAGGATCTGCTTATGATTGAGGCCCAACTCATATTTATAATATAATCACCTAATAAAAACGGTAATGACCTCCGGCTAACTTTACACAGCACGCTTTGGCACGGGAGTTCCATAAAAGGATTTTCACAGACCTTGCCTTCAAGAAAATACATTTAAGCTCCAGGTTTGTTTGGGTTTTTTTGTTTGTTTGTTTATTTTCTACCAAGACCAAAGAGTTATGAAAAAATATCATTTTGCTTTCAGAGTGCCCACCTACACACTATATACAGTAGATTATCTTGTAATAATATGAGACTGTCCTCAAGAAGTCTTTCTGCTTATACATGTGACCTTTAAGACACATTATATAATACACTTCCTGGAGCATCTCCTTTACAAGCAAAACAAAGTCTTGCTCCCATCCCGTGCCTTCCTGAAAGAAATAAAGCAAGAGGTCAACTGACTGAAATACTTAGTTGCCGGTCTATTTGCTGCATCCCTGTGCCACCTCTAACCAGCCTCCCTGACCTTTTAATGATGCACGACAGTAATTAAATTTTATCACGTAACTGGGCTTATGAACCAAGTAGCAGTTTAGAGCAAATAAAGTTTTCTGAAAGAGAGTAAAGCGTATGTGTGTGGAGGGGAAGTGTTTAACAGAAACAGTCCTGGTTTAATCCTCTAACTACTCCCCCCCCCTCCAAGGCCTGGTTGGAAAGCATTTGTGTTTAAGGGGAAATAAAAGAACCTAATGTACAACAGCCACAAGCACTGAACAGGGAGGAGTGGTATAAAGAGATCTCAACTATATACGTTTATCTCCCTCCCAAATTGCCTATGCTCTACTTTTATTATCTATGATCTATTGTTTCCATGTCTGGAAATTACTTCCTGAATCTATTAGCAGAAGTGGATGAAAAGAAATCAGCAGTCACAAATTCTAGTCCCTGTGGAATAAATCCCGGAGAGTGGGTCCCCCGCCACTGGCATAGGCATGAGCATATTTCAAGAACATAATCGCTAGGTTCTTATAAAATTCAAGTTCATTTTTCCCATTGCAAATTATATATCTGTGGCACCATTCTGAAACACATATCAGAAGACACTTAAAGGATTATTAAAGAATTGGATACAATTTTCCCAGCCTTATTTCAGACCCCTCCAGGAAGCACATCCCCAAGAGGATAAAGAAGTGTGCACTTTTTTTTTTTTTATGAGACCAGGAAAATCCTTGATTACAAGAATGGTACACCCAGGGAAACAGTTCTTTGCTGGAATCTGAATTTGCTGATACAGGCATGCTAATGTACCCGTGAAAAATTCAAATAAGCAGACCAAAAGAACCTTTATGTTTAACAGTAAAAATGTGTTGAATAAATGAACAAATGGATTATTTTGTGATGGATGATAAGCCTAAATGTTCTGGCAGTAAGGAAAACAAGAAGATAATAAACAAAACAAAAAAGCTCTATGAAGAGATAAGCATTGTTGTCAGAACCATTATAAGATAGATCACCTAATAGTACAAGGTTTCATAATTTCAATGCTTTATTCACTCATAAATCAAGAAGCTGTAAACCTTTGTTAATTTCTTTTAAACTTCTATATTAAGGAAAGTATATTTGGGGGAAGCCTGGAAAGTAATAGGAGTGAATGATCTTTCAAATTATTACAATTTGACATAAAATAAAATTTATCCCAGGGTAAATGACCTTTCCAATATGGTAAATAAATTCAGAGTTGCATTATTTAGAAATAAAAATTAGGTGTTTAAATTGCAAAGAGCCTTAACCTCTCTGAGTGCTATAGCCAATTCTCTCTCTTTCTCTCTCTCTCTCTCTCCCCCTATCACTTTGCCCTCTTCACAAATGGGACATTTTAGTTCTGCCTGGGTGGTTCTCAACCCCTAGCTGCAGGTTACAATCATTTGGGATCTTTTATGAAATACCTGGTTGCACCTTCCAAGACAATGATGGAATTGGTCTGGAATTCCATCAGTGTTTTTTTAAAGACAAATTAAACAGTGCTTTGGGGCTCAGTTCATCCAGGAATGTAGTTGAAACCCACCCTTGCAAGCAAGAAAGCTGGTGGTCCCTACCTAAATCCTCATGAGGTTCAGTATCCTATCTCTGTGAGTGTGGATGTGGGTGTGTGGGAGGGTACTAGGGATTGAGCCCAAGGACATTCTACTCCTGAGTTATACTCCCAGCCTGATTTTATTTTTTAGTTTTGAAACAGGATCTCACTAAGTTGTTGAGGGCCTCACTAAGTTGTTGAGGCTGGCCTGGAGCCTGTGATCCTCCTGTCTTAGCCTCTCAAGTAACGGGATTACAGATTATACCACCATTATCCTATCTCTTATGGCTGGGCCTCCTCTGACCTGTCCCCTTGTCCCAGGACACAGGCATATGCCCAGCTGGAGACACTAAACCTACCAGAAGTACTTTTATTTTGTGTTTGTTATGGAAGCCTGACAAGTCCAAACCATTCTGCCTGCCCCTGGTTGTGTCCCAGAATGGCACATGTAGCAGCTCAAGGGGATGAAGGGGATCTCACTGTTTAGTCTTGAGTTTAACCTAGAAGGAGCCCTCCATGCAGCAGGTGGCTCTCTCTTCTCCCCCCACTCATCTCCTCCACCACAGCTAAGCACAAGGTGGATGGGAGTCCTGAGTATTATGCAAAGTGTTCGATCTACAGGATCTCACTGAACTCTTATGATAATCAGAAATGGAGGTGAGGTCATTTGCCGCAGGACGTGGAGCTTGGAAGTTGCAGAGGTGGGACTGGAACCCGACTCTGGTGGCACTGGTCATGCTTCAGACCACCTTTTGATTATTAACCACCACAGCAGCCAAGAGTTACACAGAGTTTGCTTTCTCCAAAGCTGCTCTAAGCTCTTTATATAGATAAACACATTTAATCCTACCGAACCCTTGTGAGGTCAGCCAGACAAGGAGGCTGGGGCACAGAAAGATATGTACTGTCCCCAAGGTCACAGAGCTAGTAAATGTCAGAGCCAGCATTTGAATTCAGTTCAGCCCAAATTCTCAACCAATCGCCCCCTTTCTCTCCCTGACCACCACACTGGGAACCTAGGGCATCATGGCTGCTTGACCCTCTGTCACTACTCAGCATGCAGCAAGATACCCTGGTGTGTACATGTCTGCCTTCGTTACGGCCTGAAACTACCTGAACATATGAACAAATCTTCTCATTACCATCTTCTTAGAATGTAATACAGTACCTGGCATACAGTAGGCACTTAATAAAGAGCTGTTCAACTGGGCATTCATTCCCTCATTCAACAAACATTGTGTGTACTGCTTTCTGTGTGAGCTTGCAGGGATAGAAAAGACAAACTGATCATGGTCCCTGTCTTTAGGGAGTTTATGATATAACTGCAGAGACAGGGACAGAGCACACATACCAAGGAATGAACACAGGACTGGGACAGGTTGCAAGAGATTCGGTAGTAACAAAAAAGCCCGAAGTTCATTTCCACTGTGGCTCCACGTCTTGCCTTCCATATATACCCAATCAATCTGGTACTTTTCTTAATTAAAATCTTTCCCCATACCAACTGCTCTGCCAGACTGCCTCTAAAATACTGCAGTTTTGAGATATGCAGTCTATGGTGAAACCCTTTCACTTCAGCCCCTGGTTTCTCTAATCTGTCTGTATATATTTATCCTGGTGGTCTCGATGGGCAGGGTTTGGGCCTTTCAGCCTAGACCTGGTCTTGCCCACTGCTGTGAACCATCACAGTGAAGCTGGGGTTGTCCTGTGGGATGATTTTCACAATGTTCCTGTAAGTAAAAATTCTATCCTTTGTTTCTAACCAAGCGATTTGCTACTAGATTAACAATGTGACAATTTGAGCTGCTTTGAATACAGGGATGTTTGACTGCTTTATTTGCTGCTGCATCCTCAAACCCCCAATGCCTGGAACAGTCCCTGACAAATACCGGGGGCTCAATATTTGTCACATTAATACACAAGCACCTATTTGCTACCATCTTTGCTTCTAGCTACCGGTGACCTTCCAAGCAATAGGGATGGTTTTCTACCATCTCCAGTACCTGGCAAAGTGCTTAGAATATAATAGATATTTAATAAATGTTTCACGAATGAGTAGAAAAATGGCCAGATGGATGAAGAAATAGAAAACTGTTGGAAGACACAAAGACATCGCAACACAGGGCCTATGGAGAAATTACCATTTTCAACTAGTTTTATTAAGAGAAGAAACAGCATTAATTTGCTGAATGGTTCCTTTCAACAGAATTTTCCTTGTTATACATACACGTGTCTCTCTTTTGATAGAAAGACACACACACACCTTCAGTGAATTATGTTGTCTACTTCGAAGATAGAAATTTGACTACAGAGTCTGCTGAATAAAAAGGCAGGGAATTGGTAAACATTCTGGTGGCATAAATAAGTATTTCTCACACATGGTCTAGGGGGCCAGGCATGGTGGTTCAAGCCTATTATCCTAGTACTTGGGAGGCTGAAACAGGGGGATCACAAGTTCAAAGTCAGCCTCAGCAACTTAGACTCTGCTTCAAAATTAAAAATAAAAAGGGCTTGGGGGGTGTAGCTCGGAGCTTCAATCCCCAGCATCACACACACACACACACACACACACACACACACACACACACATACACACTTAGAGTTAGATATAAAATGTTCCCTAAAGAGCCCATTTATTAATGTTTGGAGCTGATGTAATTGAGTCATGAGGGTTGTAATCCCAGCAGTTGATCTGGGTGGTAGCCTGGGCCAGTAGGGTGTGGCAGGAGGGGGTGGATCCATGGGGGTATGGTTTTGGGAATTATATGTGCCCCCCCACTCTCTCTTGCTTCTGGCCTTCATGATGTGAGGAGCACAGCCCACGTGCTCTCCCTCTCTCCACTTCCCACTGCCATGCCCTGAGATTCGCAGCCCTGGCCTCACACAGACTGAACCCGAAACTCTAAGAAAATAAATCTTCCTTCCTCTATGTTACGTGGTCAGGGTTTTAGATTACGGGTGTGAGAATGCTGACTGGAACACACATACATGATCTAGGGTATACCTACATCAGACTAATGTAGGACCCTGTTAAAAATGAAGTAGCCCCACTCCTTGTCTATACAATCAAAATCTTTAGGGAGAGAATCACAGAAATTGACAAGCTCCCCATGTGATTTTTATGCACATAATATTGAGAATCATAGGCATATGTGTATGGGCTTCAACTCCAGCTACTGTAGTCAAGGGTATACATGAAAGTCAGAGAAAGAAAACTACCACTTGGGTAGTACAGAGGACTTTCTCCAGGAAGTCCTCACTATTACTACCCAGCAGACTCAAAAGGGATTATAGTTTCCTATATATTACCTAAGAAACGTCTATAGTCAAGGACCCAGAAAGACGTAGATAGCACCTTCCAGCTGGATAACCTTAGGAGGGATGGATAACAGGACTATTTGCAAAGGTGGAATAGGGTTATAGGAGCTACAGAGGACAGAGAAGTACTGCACAACTCAACCTTGGGAAATTGTTTCCACCGCAAGGCCTGAGAGAACTGTGAAAAGAGTAGTTACTGGAATCTAAAGACTGAGGCTGGGTGAGAGGCTCATCTTACAGGATTACAACCTCTGGTAGAGAAAAGAACCAGCCTGTAGGGCTCCCCAGCTTCACTCACGCTCTCCCGTAGGTCTCCTGCAAAGGTTCCCTACTGGCCAAATGGACCAGAATCCAGAGGGCAAGACAGCTAATGGAGAATGCAGCTTCATATCCCAGGGCACAGAGCAGGACAAAGGTGGGATCTGGGGGAATAAATGGAAGATGTCCAGCACAAACCTCCAAATCTCTAGATAATTTATATTGATACTCTCTATGTGTGACTCTCTGCCACTGTCTTCAACTAATTAACCACTGGAATATTATTGTTATATTATCACCCATAGTCCCAAAGTCAGTTTATCAAGAACAATAAAAACTGCTAGTACAAATAAACCTTGATTTATAATAGTTTATAAATAAACTTTCAACTATACAATGGTGCAAAAGTATACCCATACAACCATTGTGTTTTTCACTTTCAGTATAGTATTTGACAAATTACATGAGATACTCAAAACTTCATTATAAAACAGACTCTGTATTGGATGAATTTTCCCAACTGTAGGCTAATGTAAATGTTTTGAGCATGTTTGCAGCATGCTAGACCAAAGTCTAGGTTAGGTGTATTAAATGTGTGTGTGTGTGTGTGTGTGTGTGTGTGTGTGTGTGTGTGTATTACTGGGGATTTAGCTCAGGGGTGTTCTACCTGATATATATCCCCAGTCCTATTTTGTTTTTGTTTGTTTGTTTTTTTAATTTTGAAACAGGGTCTCTTTGTCGAGGGTCTCACAAAGATGCAGAGGCTGGCCATGAATCTGCAATCCTCCTGTCTCAGCCTCTCAAGTACTGGAATTACAGGCATGCCCCACTAGGCCTGGCTTAAATGCATTTTTGATTTATGATATCTTCAACTTATGATGGATTCCCAAATTGTGCTGTGGGTAGTCCTCGTGTAGCTCCTTACAGTGATGTATTGGGGTGCAATCCCATGAGAAGTTGAGGAGCATCTGTATTCTGCCTCTGTCTAAAAAAGGCAGGGAATCAACAAAGAAATAGCAGGTGTTTCAGAATTGTTTTAAATTCTGTGAAACTTGAGCCTCCAAAATGAATTCTTTCGCACCTATGAAATGGGTATAAATAAAGCCACCCACTCTACCTACCTTGATATGTCTCCCACACTCATCTCATGAGATATTGGGTATTAAATGTCTTTGTAAAACCGCCAAGCCCTACAAAATGTAAGTTATAACTCCCAAGTATAGGGCAGATGTGCAAATCTGTGCATTAGGAGGATGGAGCGACCCATTTTGTTTTCACACTTGGATGGTCTGTGCCCAAATCAAAGGCAAACCACAACATATGCTTTTGTGTGAGTTTTCTTATTTTTAGCACTGCATTAGGGAGAGGAAGAAGTCCCTGGAATGTACATAATTTGGCAATGCAGCACAGCATGCCTCAGCAACTTGGAGGTGAGTTAAGAACATATGTTTAACAGCCCTTTTCATGAACCCAAAAGGAGAACAGTGAAGAGTCACTGCTTACCAAAATCCTTGCTACTTTAAGCATCTCCTACCTTGAATTAGCTTGTCTTGTAAAGTAAATTTATTGTAATGAACTAAAAAGGACATTGAAACCAATGTCACGAGACCCAGCCTTACAAGGCTGCCTCTGTAATCAGCTGAAATTCAAATCTTGAGGGTTAGAGCTACCCTGAAGGTTCCCAAATTGTGTTGTGAGTAGCTTTAGGGTGGCTCTGTATGATTGTCTCAAGGTCTAAAACAAGGGCCCAGGAAGATGCAGAAGGAGGCAGTAGAGAAGAGAAGCTACCAGCTAAGAAACTCCTCGCAAGTCTTCTATTTTATACAGTAAAGTTATGTGCTGCTTCTCACTGCTTAAAACAATAAGACAAACACAAAAAAATACTCTGAACTGGGTGATCTCTATAATTCCTTAAAATGTAGCTCAATTCCATCCCATTCCATTTGGAACTGTGAAGCTAAGAGTTATTTGCCCAAGCTCTCAGTTCTAAAGCATGAACCAACATATTTAATGAAACTACAAAGTAAAAATTACCTAACCTAGTGAAATTAACACTATGGCTCTCAGGCAGGTTTGCTGTGAATGTTTGTTAGAATGAAGGGTGATTGCGTCCTTTGCTCCCAGGTTTAGCTGCTTGGTCACTACATGTTAACAACTGTCTATGATTGGAACCAGGTAAGTTGGGCCCCATGATTCAACCAAGCCAGTGCCCCTGGTGATACAAACAATGCTGTCCTTGTGTATTAGCCAGAACAACCTCCTCCCAAATTATGCAAATGAGGTCCAATTGAGCATCACTCATTGAATAAAATCTGATCTCCAAACCACATACAGAATATGATTTACTATACTTGGCATTTTTCAGAGATATAGTGGGGAAAAAAATTAAGCCTTTATGTATAAGGTCAAGGATTTGCATTCAAACTTCACCACACACTAATGCCATGACTTTAGGTAGATTATTTAACTCTTTTTTTCAATTCTGAGGATCAAACTTAGAGTCTCATGCACACTAGGCAAGCACTCTACCATTGAGCCACACCCCCTGCCCTATTTTACCATTTTAATATCTGTTTTTTCATTTGCCAAATGGAAATCATGATATTAATTCATATGTGAATCCATGTAAGACTCTTAGAAAAAAGTGCTTGGCATGTAGTAAATAATACTAGCTGTTGTTTCTATTACTTTATTTGTCAGTAAGTTAATATGTGCCAAGAAGTCTGCAAAGTTTCAACATTCAACAAATATTCAGTGCCAGCCACTGGGTGCCAGCCACTGTTAACTAGTTCATTTAGTCCCACAACAACCCTTTGAAGTAGGTTATTATCTCCTTTGTATAGATATAAAAATAGAGACTGAGAGAAATAAATATAAACTAAAAAGTAAAACTGTCTGACCCAAAGCTACTAGGCTTTATCTTTTCCAGAGGTGGCTGTAAAGCAGATATGGTATTTTATAAAAAATGCATTTAGCCCAAAGTAGGTTCTAATAGATACAGGCCACCATCATTAACTGAATCCTTTATATTAGAGCATTTTTTAGTAGTTTCCCAAACATTGGTCAATCAGTCATTACCTCCTTTGTACTTTCTACCATTTTTAACACCTGTACCTTTACTTACTGAAGAATTTTCCTTAAAGTGACCAGCATTTTAGATAACTTGGATAAAATACTTAATACAAAGTCTGCAACATAGTAGTTGTAATAATGAAGATGATAATGATGATGATGATGATGATGATGGTCATATAAGCCTTGGTATCTCGGGGGGATTGAATGATTCCAGGAGCCCCTGCTGATATAAAAATCTGTGGGTGCTCTACTCCCCAATATAAAGTAATGTAGTCTTTGCATATAACCTATGATTATCCTCCCATAGACTGTAAAAATCATCTTAGATTACTTATAAACCTAATGTGATGTGAATACTATGTAAATAGTTGTTAGAGTTTATTGTTTAGGGATAGCAACAAGGTAAAAAGTCTGCACATGTTCAGTGCAGACACATTTAAAAAACATTTCTAACTATGAATATGGAGGACCAACTTTAATAATAATGACAACAGAAATGTGAAATGGCACAGGTTCTCTGCTCTTGCAGAGCTGGGTTTAATGGAGAGGCACATAGCACAGTGTCAAACACACAGGTACACAGGTTACAGCAGGAGCTAAGACCTGGTTCTTTCTAAAAGGAATCAAGGAGACCTCACAGAGGAGGCAGCCTTTGGTCTTTAACATGCAAGATGAAGAAGGATTTGTTGAATGTACAGTAAAAGGATATTCCCAACAGAGAGGCTATACCTAAGTCCTCCTCAAAACCCAAGGCCTGGCACAGCAGCACCTCGGTCCCTTTGCTGACTGCATGTGAGAGGGAAGAGTCAATGATTATGGGTCCCTGGCACCTCCTCCAGGCTCACATTTCATCCCTCTCCTAAAACATCCCGAAGACTTAAATCTCCTAGAATCTCCATAAGAGGGAGGGGGTGAGGGGAAAGAAATTCTCTCAAGTAATCTGCTTATTGTAGAGAAACACAACCTCATGTTCCTCTGTTATTCCCAAAGGGATGCTTCTACACGACAGGCTAATCACCTGCAAAATTACCATGAGGAGCTAGTTCTTAGTTACGTACATGTAGAACAGCATTCAAAGCATCTTCACATGGTTGGTTTTATAACTCAAGAAAGATCGCTCTGATTTGGCTTATTTTTTACAATTCAAACTTAGAAGAGAACAAATGGATCCGGGTACCTGTCAAATGAGAGAAATAGAAATGCAGGAAATAAGCCTAGGGTAATCAACGCAGGTTCCTGCCATCTAGTCATGGAGATAGTGTAATCTATTTTCGAGTCCAGAGCATAAAGCATACGGCTCTTGAGTATCATTATACAGAAGATGTTGCTCTTAACACACTGATGATGTGTCAATGTCTATAGATTAAATACTGCTTTGTGTCACAGAAATGTATGCATCACTCATGCAGATTGCCTACCATGTTTCCTCTCTTTTCATATGGATGATCTCTATGCTGTTCAGGTCCAGGAAGCACCCCCGTCACATTCTAGCAAAACTTTCAATGGAAAATTTTTATGAGCAGACCCATCCTCCCACCATTTTCTCCTGCGCACACCATCTGCCTCAGCTACCCTGCCATGCACAGAGTCTCCAAAATCCACTGAAATAAATCTGTGGTGTCTGTACAATCCATTCTCTAAGAGTATGACTCTACAGGTCCTCTGCCTACACCCATCCCTTATGACTAACAATTGGGCATTGGTTTCAGGATGTATCTCATAACTGAAGACATGAAATTAAGCTTGTAACTCACTGATTTCCCAGACTGAAATCCAGATGCTAAAGGGACATGTGGTTGCTTCCTGTTGGTCACAACAAAGAAGGGGCAGGGTTTGTTTGGTTGGTTGATTCCAACAGGATTGATATTTTTTCCATGAAGAGAGCCTGATAAAGTTTGTCTCTCTGATTCTTAGGTTGGGGTACCTTGGCCCAGGATGATTCAGACTTTGTAGCATAGTGAGAGTGCAGAGGCCCAGCTGGGAGACCTAAAGTTGTCATTTTCCTTCTACAGACTTCAAACTTGTAATGGGTTCATGGTCACTTGCCCCTGAAATCTCATGTTACTTGGAGAATCAAGATTAGAAAGTATACTCAAAACAGAGAAATTCATGGTCAGAGGCATGGGTGAGTCTGTGTAAAACAAGATGTGTGGCAGAAGTTGGCTCCACAAAGTCTCTGTATAGGTTCTGTGCATGAAAGAATCACATTTTGGATTATCTGTAACACATTCTTTCAGCAAGCATTTATTTAACAAGTACCATATGCTAGCTGGTGGCCAGGACTTGGTGATATGTAGGAAAATAAGAGACAGCCTCTGCCTTCCTGGAGACACAGTTGAGTTGAGGAAACAGAGAAGAAAACCTATGATTACATTTCAGGATGTGCAGAACCCAGAGTCAAGAGGCAGCATGACACACTTGGAGAAAGAGTAACTAGCTCAGTAAGGCTGGAATACAGGTTCCAAGGCAGTGAACTAGAAAGAGAAGGGCTAAAAATTTATTGGGTTAGAACAAAATGCAATTTAACTCAAGCCATATGGTAGTGTTTCCCATTAAAGATGTCCCCAAAATGGCAGGATGCCATGGAGCTACCAAATGGTACTTCACTTCACCGCTGACTCCTTTTGCTTACAAAGGAATGGATGGTTCATTGAGCACCCCCCTTGGGAATCATTTAAATGTGTCCTTAGCCATCTCTTGAAAGAGACACAGCCCAGTGAGTTAAGAGTATGGGTTATAGAATTGACAATGGCAGTGGTTTGGATCTGAACTATGTCACTCCCTAGCTGTGAAGTCCCGGATGAGTGGCCAAGCTGCCCAAGGGTCTATTTCTACAGTAGAACATGGGAATTAGAATGGCTCCCACCTCCCTGGTGTGCTGTGGGCTCAAGTGAGGTAATGGATGGCAAGTGCTTGTAAGGACTTAACAAATGGTATGGATGATATTTATCTATTTATTCATTTATTTGCCAGACATTTAACAGGCACTGTTCTAGACCCTAGAGAGTTAAATATAAATACAGCAGTAGCTGGGGATGTAGCTCAGTGGTAGAATATTTGCCTGGCATTTACAAGGCCCTGGACTTAATCCCCAGCACCAAAAAGCCCCCAAAACAGTAGAACAGTCTTCACACCTTCAGGAACCTCCAGGCTGGTGATCAGATAGACAATTATATGTCAGGACAAAAGAAGGCCAAGTTGTTTTCTCTCCTCTCCCATTTCAATTTAGGCCTCCTGAGAGAAGGGGCCTGTCTTGCTTATCTCCATAAGAAGGATAGGACAGAATCCCTATGACTTTTAGTGGGGCCCACAAGAACTTACGGACAGTCCTAGAAAACTGGTGACAAAACAATCAAAACCTGAGGAGTACCTGTTACAGTTTCCATAGTCTATACCAGAGACTCTTGGAACTGAACAGAACCCTGGAGATTGCACAGATCGACTCCTTCACTTGACAAATGAATAAACTGGATTCACCTAGGTCCACTCCATGAAGTTGGGTCCTTGCTCCTAAAACGACCCTCTTTCCCCTCCTCACATACTGCAGCCTTGTTCCTCATCATCTTTGGTTTTTAAATATCTCTAGATATATTCTCTCTCTCTCCCATGGCAAAACATGTTCTTCATACCAGTTTGTTATATGGAGAAGGGAAATCAAAAGATGTCTAGCAGTACTATCCTCTTTTGTGTTTTAAAAGCTGAAGTCCATGCACCTTTGAGCTGTGGAATGCTCTGCTTATCTTCCTTCAGGGACCTATCTGTGGCTGCCTTCTGATCACATCAGCTCTACTGTCCCAGGAAGTCGTACGAAACTCCCCATTAGCCTGGTGGGTGGAGAGGGGTGCATGGAGCTAATGCATAGGAATTTTGGCAGTAGAATCACATGATCAGTCAAACCCTATTTCTATTTCTTTCTTTTTATTTATTTGTGTGTGTGTGTGTGTGGTGCTACTGGAGATTGAACCCAGGAGCTTTCTGCCTCAGTCCTATTTTATCTTACAGTTTTTGAAACAGGGTCTTGCTAAGTTTCTGAGGCTGGTCTCAAACCTGTGACCCTCCTGTCTCAGCCTCCCAAGTCCTGGGATTACAGGCATGTACCCCCACAGTGAAACCCTATTTCTAAAGATCTATAGCTCTCCACTCTTTCTCCACTTCAAGACTGAAAAAGACTGTGGATTAAGTCATACAAGGGTCTGAATCCAGGTCTTCCACTTATTGGGTTAGAAATCTCAGGCAAGTCACTCAACCTTACAAGCCTCGGTTTACTCACATGGAAAATGGGTACACACTCCCTTTGGAAGTTATTGTGAAGATGAAGATGATATGTGTACAGAGCTGGCACAGGGTTGGGAAAGGGTAAACCATCAATAATGGAAGAGAGGGGGAAAGAGAGGAGGTGGGGGAAGGAGAAGGAGAGGGGAGGTGAAGGAGGAAGGAAGAAAGAAAAGGAGGAGAGGGAAGAGGAGGAGGAAGGGAGGAAGAGGAGGAGGAGAAGGAAGGAGGAAGGGGAAGGGGAGGAGGAGGAGAAAAGGAAGAAGGGGGAAGGGGAGGAGGAGGAGAAAAGGAAGAAGGGGGAAGGGGAGGAGGAGGAGGAAGGGAGGAGGAGGTTAGCATTCACATTAGTATTATCAGTGGTATCAGAATGGTATCTTCTCCAAAAGGGTCAAAGGGCATTCTCATGGTCTGTCTCTGACTTTTGAACTTCATGCCTTTTGCATTTAGTGATAATATGTATCACATGTTTTGCATGTGTGCACACCTCCCCAACCCACTTCTAATCATCATAATAACATGGTAAGCCCATGAGAAACTGAGGTCCTGAGGTTAAAATGCCAAATACCAGGTAATTCCACTAGAAAGTCAAGAAACAGACTTGAAATGAGGTGTCTTTGACTAAGCCCATGATCTACCTGTCCTGCCTCCCTCCCCCTCTTACAATTGTTTCTGAATAAAAGCCCTAAAGCTTACTTCTCTCCATCCCAGGTGCACGAGTGAACTGTGCCCCCCCCCTCCTAATAACTACCTTTCTTCTCAAGTAGTTATGGTCTCATATCCTTGCACACATTTTCCCTTACATGTTTCTCCTTGCAGGACACAGGCACTCCTAAATGTGATTATCTCCCCTTCCGAATACATAAACGTCAAGACCATACATCTTTCCACAAAGATTTCCTTTCATACATTCACCTGATGTTTGTTAAACAAGAATCCTGTCCTTATGTGATTCTTCTCCTATTGACCGGCCCTGCAGTCCCTATTCACCCAGAACATTTCCATCATCCTAGACAGCTTTGTTCGTGGTGCTAAAATTATAACTGGCTTCTCCTCCCCCAGAGCCCCACAGGCCTCTGGCATTTTATGCTATTTGTGCTGTTCATTCCCGTGTAGGTTGCTCTGTCCCATATTGATGCGATCTCATCAAAGTCCTCAAGGCTGCGCCGCTCTTCTCCCTGGCCTGCCTGGGCTGCTTGCCAGCTTTATAGCACGCAGGCCCTGGGCTGCTCCTCTCTCCCGTGTCTCTTCACCTTCTGCAACTGGGGTTCTGCCTGCAGTTGGCCTATTGTCTTCCTGGGCTTCTGTCTCTGCCTCATCCTCTTCTCAGTCTGGGAAAGCTCCCCACCCGGCTCTGTGCCCTGCAGACAGACAGACCTTTCTGAAGGGAGCTCAGCCACCTGTTCCCACAGCGCTGTTCCCCTCTGCTTTCCTCCTTAGACCTTTTGTTTACCCCTCACTACTTGATCACCTTCCTTCTTCTTGACCCTAAATTTCTCATCTTCACCAAATTCTGCTCCCTCTCACAAACTTCTTCCCTTGCCCCCTCTGAAGCCTCAGCTTTATTCCAGAACATGCCACTAGCTCAGGGTTGCTTCCTCTTTCACCCAGGACCCTGGAAGCTGCTTCAGCAGGGCCTGTCTCCTTTTTCAATATGTTATTCTTTTAGGAAATAAAATTCCAAAGATATTCTCTTTTATACCAGAGGAGAACAGATAATTAATGCCTCAATCGCCCCCTTTTCTTGGAATAGGAGGTGTAGCTGGAACCTGGATACGCACACCTCCAGCTGCACACGTATTCTTCACTATTCCTGTTGTCCCTATCTTGGCTCCAGTCCTAATTATTTCTCTCCTACTCCCCTAAACCCACATCCCTGACTTCTTTCTTGTCAATTTCCATCTGCCCTTCACACCCTCTACTCTAGACTGATTCCATAAAGCAAATTTGATCAATTAATTACCTCACTCCACTGGCTCCCCATTACTGTGAGCATAAAGTCAAAACTCTCCAATATGGCATCCAAGGCACTTCATAGCCTGGCCCCTGCCTACTACTGCAGCACCACTCCTCTACCTGGCACCATCCAAGCTCTCTGGAGAACAGTAATATGGAACCTCTCTGCACCCATGTGCGTACAGCTAAGGGAGACACACCGTGGTAGTTCATGCTTCCATGCCTCGAATATGATGCCCTTTCTTCCGGGAATACCCTTCCTACACCCATTGCATGAGCGCCTATCATTCTTCACCATTTTATCCTATCATCCTCTAGCCACACTAGAAATAAGAAATGAATGATGGATAGACGGAGGGAAGGAAGGGAAAGAGAAACAGGGAAAAAGCAACTGCATAGAAAGCTGGGGCAATTATTTGACGAGTAACTATCCCCATGTCAATTATAACTAAATTGTTCCTCAAATGAAAGGTATCTGGCAGGCAGCTAGCCTTATACTTCCTTTATTGCCATCCAACTGGATGCTCAGATGCCTCAATATAATAACAAAAAAATAGCTAATATACCTTACTACAGAAAACTCCTGAGTTCCTGACCCATATGAGCTCATTTATTCCTCAGTAAATGATGGATTTACACACATGTGTAATTTGATCAAAGCCATACAGCTTTTAGTGGAAGGCCAGAATGCAAACCCACATCATCTTCTCTCTGAACCAATGCTGTTAATCTCCTCTCCAACAGTGCACCCTTGGTCTGCTATTTGAAGTGACTACTAACGCATAGTCCTCAATATCTCCCATGCCCACTGTCTTATTATAGACAATAAAAGACGAGGTCCTGCACGGTCCTCTGATGTAGACTCTACCATTCTTTCAGAAGCCCATCATGGTGAAAAGAATATGGGGTTTGATTCAGAAGACCTGATGGGATTCAAGTTCTATCTGTTACTCATTAGCTCAGTGGCCTTAGGCAAATCATTTAACTTGGACCTCAATTTCTGCCTATAATGGAGATATTAACACCTACCCTCAGAGGGTTTCTCTAAAGTATAAATGAGATAACATCTATGAAAATATTTTGCAAAAGGTATCATTTCAATTCTAGCCATTCTATTCTGACACCAAAATAACCGTGATTATTTTCCTGATAGGAAGATTACTTGGCTCTCCTTCATTCATGGAAACTAAAATTCTGTGCTCTGAATTTATCCCAGTGGCATAAATAATCAGAGCCCTGGAAAGTAACCTTTTTCTGGACAATAACTCTTATCCTATATTAAGTTCCTCCTCCCTTTGAATCTTTCCTTGTAGGGGACCTGCAGAGATGATTTCAGCTTCCCCCAAGGAGGAGACAAGGAGAAATCAAGGAGAAAGAAAGAAAAGCCAGCATTGGCACCTTTTCATATCATTTTTCAACCGACATGAAATTCCTTGATTTTCTTTTCTTTCTTTTTTTTTGCTGTGTTTCCTCTTCTCCCAATTCCCTATTCACAAATGTCAGCCATGCTTACTATGGTCTCAGCTGATATCTAGGAGGAAATCTGTTTTCAAAACACCCAAATTCCTAGCTGCCCTCATCCAGCTGTGACCTCCTTCCCTTTTCCAATTACATCAGTCTGCTGGTGACATACACAACCATTTCCCTGGCATCCTTTTAACCTTGTGATTCACAGGATGTGTCTGGCACATAGTTTAGGTCCCTTAACCTTGTTCCTGGGGGCCATGCTCTTCCTCCAGCTGAACAGGAGAAACTGAACTGATCCTTACTGTTGTCAGCTAGGGGCATGGCTGGGACCTGAACCGGCTCCCCTGCCCACAACCAAAGCTGATGCCAGCATTAACACATGCCACCCAAATTCCATTCTTGTGTTTCCAAGGATGTTCATTCACAAGTACTGTACTTAATAACCCTGTACTGTGCTTGACACTGGGACACTCAAGAATTCAGTCTCAGAGGCCAGAGGGAAACAAAATATGTTCAGAGAGGGATGAACAAAGAAGAGGCTGCAACAGAAACATCTGCTACCTCTTCATGGTATATTTTTCTGCAAGGATGTAGCACCAATGAGTATAACTCACGACTCTCTATGTGATAGGGGCCTTCACATAAGATAATCAAGAGGAACAATAGAACCAGGTTGTGAGCCTCTGTATTCCTCATGATCTACCTCCCTGTTTGGTGTATGTGAGGCACACAGATGCGAATAACTGTACATAAGATGTTTCTGAAGCATTAATAAATCTTTGCATTCTATGATATAAGACAGAAGGATATATATATATATATATATATATATATATGTGCATATATACATAATGTGTTGGTTTAAAGTTTCTTAAAACCATACACACACAATGCAATTTTTATGCTGTTGGAAAGTTGTCATTTTTAAAGTAAAATATAGTGTTCGTATCAAAAGTGTCTCTGGTCACAATTCTTATCTTTCCTTTGCCTCTCCTAGTCAAGTTTAGTTTGGATCAGGTCCATTAATTTATTAATGATCATTAATAACCAGAACAGGATCTTTCAGGTACATTGTAAGGATGCTTTCACACAACAGAAGTCAATCTACTCCCCTAGTCACTTAACAAGTATGTAATGAATACTCCTAATTATTGGGCTTATGATGAATTCATCCCCTCATGTAGTCCTGAATTCAAAACCGATGTATTGAGCAATAGCTAGACAGATGTCAAGCACTGTGCTAAGGTGCTGACCTTAGAAATCAGGCCTCTCAGGGAAGAAAGTTAAACCAATACATTAAAATTCAGCAAATGCAATTGGAACAAAAAGGAGAGAGCATTTAAGTCTTCCAGAGGAGTTTGAGAAAATTGAAGAGGAGACATTTCTGGAGGGTCTTGAAAGATGCAGCGAAGTTGTTTGGGTGAAGACAGTTGGGAAATGTGGGGCTGGGCAGAGGGATATGGAGACAGTAGAGGGTCTGGAAAGTCATAAAGCACTGTGTGCGAACATGCTGTGCTAGCCATTAAGCCACAAACTACCAAAATTCCTTTGGGAGTCAGTATTATGTTGGGGGAAGAGTACTGTAGGCCCTGGTGCCAGACTGCCTGGGCTCTACTTTCAGGATCAACCATCTCCTCATGTGTCACCTATTTCTCTTGCATTAAAATTATTTTTTACATTGAAAAGTAAAAATTTTGTATTTTTCTGGTGTACACCATGATGTCTGGGTTGACATAAACATTGAGGGATGGCTCACTCAAGGTACTTCCACCCCATGGGACCCTGAGCAAACTGACTCCTTGGCTCTGTTTTCTGATGCGTGAGGGGGATGATGATAATAAGAGCACCTAACTCATGGGTTATTGTGACAGCTAAATGAGCATTTAGAATAGTGCCCGCTCATTAGTTATTAGCAGTAGTGATCTACTGCAAAGTCGTTATTGCATTATTGTAGTGATTTATTAAAAGAATTTTAGGTTATCCCAAAGTTCTACATCAACATAGGGATCTGAGTCAGTCAAGCATTTCAACAACTACCAATAACTGGTGATTATAATTATTATCAAAGAAATAGATCAGGGGCCAGTAGACTATGGCCAATGGGACAAATCTAGCTATGTGCTTGTTTTGGTAAGTTTTATTGGAAAACACTCATTTGCATATTGTCTGTGGCTGCTTTGGGGCTATAAGCACAGAGATGAGTTACAACAGAGACCATATGGCCTGCCTGATCAAAAATATTTAGCATATGGTCCTTTTTAGAAGAAATTTGTTGACCCCTGAGATAGATGACTGATAGCAGGACAAATAATATATATATTATATATATTATATATTATATATATTCTAGACTCTAATATATATATATAGAATATATATATATATTCTATATATATATATATATATATATATATATATATTCTAGACTCTCAATTCAGGAAGTTTCTCATTAACCATTAACCTTCCTTCCTTTGGTCATTACCTTAGACTAGTAGTTTTCAACATAGCATCACATTGTCACTGTTTATGTGAACAGGTTTATCTGTCAACCTTTATCATTTGAGATATAGTGAAAGAACAAAGCTGAAACTATTACCTTAGATCCTACCAGATAGAGCTAATACAGGGAGTACTTTATTCAAAGCAATCTTTTTCCTAACCCAGGTTGAATTACATTCCCCTTCTTCTGTCAGACCACCTTCAGACCCAATGGGCATTGTGCCGCAAAGACAAACTGCTGAAGGCAGGGAGCTTGGAAAACCGCTTGCCCTCCAACGGAAACACACAGTTACATTAGCCTCTAGTCTCCAAGCACAAAAACAGCCTTTGTGGTTGTCTGAAATACAAGAGATCTCAATTGCTGTTTACTGAACCTTAAACCTTGACAAAATAGGTTACTTTCAGGTCCTGAACTAGATTCAGATTTATCCTTTCCTTAAGGAACTACAAAAGTGACTGAACTGGATGCCCCACATCCCTTTTGTTATGTGAGAATCGGGGGTTAGTGCAGAAGGAAATGCTTTTCAATGAACATTCTCTGCAGATGCCTCTGAAAAATAGTGGTTTGGCCATGGTTTTTCAGCAGTCTGTTCTAAAATGGTTTCTATGAACACTATTTTAACAGGTATTCTATAAGAACAGAGAGGTTCTGTGACCATAAAAGCTCAAAATACCAAATTAAAAAATGTTAAACATATTTCTTTCCAGCAGGACTCTTCAGAGCCTTTAACATGTACATTCAGAGTTTCCCCAACTTATTTGACCAAGGAAAGCCTTTGTAGGTCAGATTTTCCTGGAATATGATTTGGGAAATATTCTCTTTAGATTGTAAAAATGTTTCCTGATGGATGCAGCCTACTTTATGTACTCTCTTTAGAAAGCATCTACTCCTTAAAAATGGTTTTTCTGTTGTTTTGTTTTGTTTGGGTTTGTTTTTTGCCATTCCATCCATGAAAGGAGCAAATATTTACTAATGCACATGTTAAATCCTATATTATCACTTGGCACCCAGGAAGAAACATATTCAGAGACCAGGCTTTGCAAACCTCAGCCTTACAAACTGGCCCTGAGCTA
The DNA here is from genome assembly GCA_004027185.1 of Glis glis. Classification (NCBI taxonomy): domain Eukaryota; kingdom Metazoa; phylum Chordata; class Mammalia; order Rodentia; family Gliridae; genus Glis; species Glis glis. The sequence continues at coordinate 23,099 of PVJS01025353.1, forward strand.
TCAAATTGGATGCCACACATCACTGGAAACTTGAAGGAATGACTGTCCCTGAGCTACCACTGTAAGCCACAAACTGCTTTCCATATGACCTCCCAGATAATCTTCAGAACTTCAGGTAGTTCTTTAGTGTTTTCATTTTGCAGATGAAGAAATTGGGGACCAGAAATGAACTTTCCCAACTTCAAAATCACCAGCATGAACCCATATCTGTCTGGTTCAATACTACAAAGTTATTCCAAGCACTTCAGCAGTGTTGCCCAGGAGAACTCTCTGTGACAACGGAAATGACCAGTATCTGTGCTGCTCCCCCAGGATTATCATGGTAGCCACTAGTCACGTGAGGCTACTGGGCACATGACACGTGCCCACTGAACTGAAGAGCTGCATTTCTATTTTAATTAAGTCTAAATAGCAAAGCAGTCCCACGGCTGCCATATTGGAGAGCAGAGCTCTACAGCATTCCTTTTTAAGTACAGAGGGTATTTGACTCAATTTTACTGAAACGCCAAGTTATTCACTTTCCACTATCAACCTTCAGTTTTACCTTATACTACTAACGAAGGAGCAACAGATCGCAAAGACTGGCTAACATAGTATGGAGCAGAAGTGAAAGCAGACAATGTAAGGCAGTAGAGAATTTAAAGGAACATGGCAGGTAGGAGCATCTCTTGCAGGGCCAACCACCTGAAACATTTTAATAAGCTTTAAAGTAGGATATGGAGAGACACAGAAAGAAGGAAAACACCAAAAGGTCTCCAATAATTCAGAAAATGCCCAATGTGTTCCAGTGGGCTCTGAGACACTATGTTATTGTTCCCTTATTCTATTTACTATTCCAGAAGCATGTGAAAGGTTTGAGTGCTCAGCTCAAAATATTAGACTGCAGGTTTGAGGAATATTCATTTATCCAAGCATCTCTGTGCTGAAAACAAGCTGGATGAGTGATGTATGACTGTCATGTGGTACTTTTAGATGTAAGATGCCAAATTTTCTGAAACCTTTTGGGAAGTTTATTTTTCAACTATTCTTGTTAACCTTTGACACAGATCCCAGGACTTAAGTTTGGGAAAGGGGAGCACCTTTAGGGTTTTGATTTTATATCATTATAATTTGAGTGGTGGATGGCAAAAGTCCATTGTAGGCTGTGTTTGACTTCAAGAGTTTATCAGTTCATCACCGGAGATGCCATGCTGATGACAGAAATGCACACCAGCCCAGAGTTCAAGAATGCGAGCTTGGAAATCATGCCTGGTTCCAACACTGGTTCAGCCGCATCAGAGCAGTGTGATCTTGACCATGTATAGTGCTTAACCTCTCAGTGCCTCTGTTTCCTGATCTGTAAAATGAAGACAAGAATAGAATCTACCTCTTTGGAATGTTCTCAAGTGCCAACATAGAGACAGACTGTGGCACGTGTCAAGTCAAGAACTCAGCTCCTCTAAAGAGGTTGAACAAATCACTGTCCATCCCAAATCAGCTTTTTTTTTTTTTTTTGCGGTACTGGGGATTGAACCCAGGGGTGTTCTACCTCTGTGCTACACCCCTGGCCCTATTTTTTATACTTTATTTTGAAACCGGGTCTCACGAAGTTGCAGAGGGCCTCACTAAGTAGAGAGAGAGAGAGAGTGAGACAGAGACACAGAGAGAGAGAGAGAAAGAGAGAGCTGAGGCTGGCCGCGAACCTGGATCCTCCGGTCTCTGCCTCCCAAAGTACTGGGATTACAAGTGTGCGCCACCACGCCCGGCCCAAATCAGCATATTTTTAATACAAAGAATGATAGCAATGTTTCCCCCATATATGTGTACCTTTCTTATAAATTCACTTGAGATAATGCAAATAAACTTGTTTTCAGAAACATATAGCAATGCAATACCAATACTTTATCATATTAATGTACTGCATTCTTCCTGAGGTCAAAAAGGCCCTAACTATTCAATAGAAACTATGAAATGCTAAAATTAGAAGGATCCTTAGAAATAATTGTATGCAATCCCTCAATCTAATTCATGAATTTCTATAGCACCCCTTTCTCTTAGCTTTTTCGAGCTAGTAAGACTAGGGGAAAGGGCACATTATACAAATCATTTCACTCTTACACAATTTCTTGAGCCCAAACCTGCCTCCTCCACCCTCCACTCCTGTGGTGGTAAGTGGAAGTATTCTAATTCATATTTCACATTCCACAAGGCAGGTTTCTTAAAAATATTTGAAGACAGTGAGCATGTTCCACATTCCCCCATATACTCATCCTTGACAATAAACATATTTCAAAGTGTAAACACTTCCAGTTGCTTCAATTACTTTTCTAATTCTTTTAAGAAACAAGCTTCTTCTTCTTCTTCCTCTTCCTCTTCCTCTTCCTCTGCTTCTTCTGCTTCTGCTTTCACTGTTGGCTTGATCCATTCTCATTCCACAAACATTTATCCAAATCTATGACCCAGTGCACAGCTCTGAGGCAAGAACTAAGTTGAGCCACCAGATCACATTCGCCACATGGCTGCCAGGTGCGGGAGGCAGATGAGTCTACATCTAGCCGAACTTCCGCTGGTTCACCAGAGGGCAGAAATAGGAATCCATGATCTAGCCCAAGAGTGATCAGGAACCTTGCACAGCCTATTGATGACATGTATTAAATCAATTACCTGTCCCCAGTCTTCATAAGAATGGGCAGTTATTTACCACATTCTATTTTACTGTTCATATTAGTTATCTGTACCTAAGTGCAAGGTTTTGCAATTGGCCCTTTAAAATTTTACCTTGTTTGTCTCAGCCAACCTTTTTTCCTGGGTAAAGAGCAGTCTTCAGCCTGCCATATTTGACTCTCTTGTCTCTCAGTTACGTGCCAATCAGGCAGGCGTACTTTGCTCCCTTTCTCCCCATCCCTGATAAAGTTGTTAACACCCAAGTTCACCTGAGATACTAGATATTGATGACTTTCTATTAGAGCATTTGCTCATTCATTCAGTCATCCCTATTGTGTGCACTCTGAACAAGGCCTGCAGATAGGGGAGTGGTCTCTAAAGTGAAAGAGACAAGGCCACTGTGCTTTGGACATTTACAGTCTTAGGGAAGGGCCAACACCTGCATGTAGCACTACAATGCAGGGCCCAATGTTAGTGCTGTGGAGTATGGTGGGAGAGCCATTCATTCTACAGAGAGGAGGCAGACAGATGGCAGGGCAGTGGGAAAAAGAGATATAGCAGAAACTCACAGGAAAATGATACAAGTGACCTGACTCATTTTTTTTTTTAATTTGAGAGTTGACAATAACATTTGTTTCTTTTCTATTTTAAAATACAAAGCAAAGCCAGACGTGGTGGCACATGCTTGTAATCCCAGTACCTGGGAGGCTGAGACTGGAGGATCCAGGTTCCCGGCCAGCCTCAGCTACTTAATGAGGCCCTCCACTACTTAGTGAGACCATGTTTCAAAATAAAGAATAAAAAAATAGGGCTGAGGGTATAGCTCAGAGGTAGAATGCCCCTGGGTTCAACCCCCTTACCACAAAAAATAAATAAATAAAAAGCAAAACACCCCATTTCTAAGTCAGGGCCAGCTCTCCCCGCCTGTGCTGCACAGCTCTCGGAAGGTCTGCACTACGCATATGCTTGTTGCTAACTGAATGGCTGGAGAGGTTGGCCCAGGCTCAGGGACCACTGCATGGAGGCTTCACAATACTTCCTGGGTTTTGTCCCATTCTTCCCAGGGTGCCCAATTACATCTCATTTTCTGTGAAGCCTTTCCTTCCTTTGAACACTGACTTGAAGGCTGGGTTGGGGTTCTGAATGTGTGCTCTTCTGATACGAAGGAAAGTCCTTCACGGGAAAATGCAGTCTGACTCCTGACCCAGCTTTTGTTTATAAATGGGCTTTTCACAGCTTTTCCTTCCAATGTGTCTTTAGTTGAGGCTTGGAATGATTAAAGATGTTTGCAGGACCCAGAGTTGAGGAACATTTTTTTTCTTCTTTTCTATTGGCGGTTCCCTACTCCCACCACCCAGAACCAGAGGGAACCAGTAACAGCGACTGGTTTTTACTGCAAGAATTTATGCTTGGAGGGTGAGGGTGGAGGGTGAGGAGAGACTGGTGGACAGGGACTATATTTTATTCTTCTTTGTTTTCTCAGCACTGTGCATAGTAACAAGCATATAGCAAGTGCTTAATATTAATAAATACTGCATAAGAGGATAACATGATGGATGGATGACATAGTTTTCTAATCTTAAAATGGTATTGTCCTAATTAAATAAAATGTTAATATTAATGCAAACCTGTGATCCTAGGCTTTTATCATTTTTTGAAATAAATTAGGACATTGACAGGCATATTTACTTTGATAATTGCATATGCTTCAGAAGGTAGGCAGGGCTGAGCATCTGAGAACTCCGTACAATGCATATGACTCAAAAGCTCATTAGCGCCCAGGTCTAGTAAACATAGCACTAAGAACCAAAATCCCATCTATGTAACCTAGAATGTTAAAGGTAATATGCTCTCATTTTACAGATTAGAAAAGTGAGGCAAGGAGAAGCAAAGTGATTTGCCCAAGATCATAGAGCTAGCAAGATACATCATTTGGACTGAATTTATTGTTGCTTTTCCAAGAAAGCTGATTATTATGATTTGCATATAGAATGTCCCCTGGAGCCGGGCGTGGTGGCACACGCTTGTAATCCCAGTACTTTGGGAGGCGGAGACCGGAGGATCAGGGTTCGCAGCCAGCCTCAGCTCTCGTTCTCTCTCTTTCTCTCTCTCTCTCTCTCTCTCTCTCTCTCTACTTAGTGAGGCCCTCCGCAATTTCGTGATACCCGGTTTCAAAATAAAGTATAAAAAA
>PVJS01025354.1:0-27928 GCA_004027185.1 Glis glis
TGGCTCAGAGGTAGAATGCCCCTGGGTTCAATCCCCAGTACCACACACAAAAAAAGAAACTGAGTTTTTTGTAGCTGTGTCTTCTGTGATACTGCACGTGAAGTAAGTAGAGAGGAATAGCCGGGCGTGGTGGTGCATACTTGTAATCCCAGTACTTGGGAGGCTGAGACAGGAGGATCTCAGGTTTGCGGCCAGCCTCAGCTACTTAGTGAGGTCCTCCACAACTTAGTGTGACCCTGTTTCAAAATAAGAATTAAAATAGGGCTGGGGGTATAACTCAGAGGTAGAATAGCCTAATCCCCAGTGCTGCAAAAAAAAAAAAAGTAGGAACAGAAATGATGCCATTGTGCCTGTAATACCACTACTTGGGATGCTGAGACAGGAGGATCGCAGGTTCAAAGCCAGCCTTAGCAACTTAGTGAGACCCTGTTTCCAGATAAAAAATAAAAAGGGCTGGGGCTGTACCTCAGAGGTAGACCGCCCCGGCTTAAGAAGTGACGCGTTTGTTCCTGCAGATTCTCGCTACGTGAGTCAGCCTGGTGGCAGCAGTTCCACTTCTGGCTGGGAACACACAGCCAGGGTGTGCTGGGGAAGGCGGGGTTCAGGGCCAACCTGTGCTCTCTTGGCTGGCCAGGCCCTTGGCCTCAAGCCCAGCATGTCTCGTGTGCTGGCTCTCTGGGTTCAGGGGGCACCTCTTGGAACCTTCTGGACATTTGCCAGTAGTGTCCCTCATGCCTGGTGCTCACAGACCTGCCTCTCTCAGCACAGGAAGTCCTCGAGAACCTCAAAGACCGCTGGTATCAGGCGGACAATCCCCCTGCGGACCTGCTGCTGACAGAGGACGAGTTCCTGTCATTCCTACACCCCGAGCACAGCCGGGGCATGCTCAAGTTCATGGTCAAGGAGATTGTCCGGGACTTGGGTAAGACCTGTCCCCACGCCGAGCTGTGTCCAGCAGGTGCCAGGTCTGGGGGTGAACAACGGGACAGGAGCGCCTGTGCCTCCTGAGTGGGCAGGAGCCTCTCTGCTCTGCTGCCCGGCACTGCCCAGAGGCATGGGTGGGCGGGCCAGGCCTGGCCAGGCTTCCAAGCAGGGCTTTAAGAGGTTTGGGCTAAAACCTAACAAGCTGAGCACCTGCAGCACACTCCGCCTGGTGTCTGGTGCAAGGTCCCTGCGAGTGTCCTACCTCCCCCATCTCCCCGTGTGCACAGACCAGGATGGTGACAAGCAGCTCTCGCTGCCTGAGTTCATCTCTTTGCCTGTGGGCACTGTGGAGAACCAGCAGGGCCAGGACGCTGATGACAGCTGGGTGAGAGACAGGAGGAAGGAGTTTGAGGAGCTAATTGACTCCAACCACGATGGCATCGTGACCATGGAGGAGCTGGAGGTGAGCGGGGACGTGGCCTGTGCCCCATGGGTGGCCCTGGGGATGTGGGCATGTGTCCAGGGGACATGGTGTGCCCAGGGGACATGGTGTGCCCCATGGATGGCCCTGGGGCTGTGGCATGCTCCGTGGACAGCCCTGGGGTTGTGGTGTGCCCCATGGAGGGCGCAGGAGATGTGGTGTGTGCCCTTATGGATGGACCTGGAGATGTGGCATGCTCCATGGACAGCCCAGGGGATGTGGCGTACCCTGTGGACGGTCCAGGGGACGTGGGCGTGTGCCCTGTGGGCGGCCTGTGTTAGGGGATGCCTATGGCTCTTTTATGGGACCAGAAGTTCTGAGTAGCCTCCAGGCAACATGCAGGTGTGGGGGTGGGGCCTGCCCTAGGCCACGTGGGTACCTCCTGGAAGTGTTGCTGCTGGGGTTCCATTGCTGAACAGGTATTTGTACAAGAGCCCTTTGACCCCTGCTGATAGCCAAGTAGGGCATGCTCCTGGCAGCCTGCTAGGATCCTCCCTGCCCACTGGCCAAGTCAGTTTCTGTGCTGTGTGAACCATTGCAGGCCCAGGCAGGTGTTCCATGGCCCCTAGCTTCTCCCCCTCTGTGTCTCTCCCATCCATCATTATCTCCCTTCAGGAATGTTCTAGGACATGCCACATCCCCACCCTGTAGTCAGTGGGGTGTTTTGTTTTGTTTTGTTTTCTTGTGGTACCGGGGATGGAACCCAGGGACATTCTACCTCCGAGCTGTACCCCCGGCTCTATTTTTTTTTTTTTTTTTTTGCGGTACCGGGGATTGAACGCAGGGGCATTCTACCTCCGCGCCATGCCCCCGGCCCTATTTTTTATACTTTTTTATTTTGAAACCGGGTCTCACGAAGTTGCAGAGGGTCTCACTAGGTAGAGAGAGAGAGAAGAGCTGAGGCTGGCCGTGAACCCAGATCCTCCGGTCTCCGCCTCCCAAAGTACTGGGATTACAAGCGTGCGCCACCACGCCCGCCCGGCCCTATTTTTTATAGTTTATTTTGAAACCGGGTCTCACGAAGTTGCGGAGGGCCTCACTAAGTAGCTGAGGCTGGCCGCGAACCCGAATCCTCCAGTCTCTGCCTCCCAAGTACTAGGATTACAAGTGTGCACCACCACGCCCGGCTCAGTGGGGTGTTTTGAAGGAGGAAACACTTGATGGGTGGTTAAGTGGTGAAGCCCAACTGCCCCTCCCCACCCCAGGCAGTGCCACTGTTCACTTTGACACAGTGTCTGTGGCTGTGTCCTCAAGTGTAGGATGAGCTGGGCTGGGCCATACAGGACCGATGTGTGTATGGGGTGCTGGGAAGGGGCCTCTGATCTGTGCCCGGCACCCACTGCAGAACTACATGGACCCCATGAACGAGTACAATGCCCTCAATGAGGCCAAGCAGATGATCGCCATCGCTGACGAGAACCAGAACCAGCACCTGGAGCCCGAGGAGATCCTCAAGTACAGCGAGTTCTTCACGGGCAGCAAGCTGATGGACTACGCCCGCAATGTGCACGAGGAGTTCTGAGTGGCCGGCCAGCACCACCGCCTTCCCGACCCATCACACGGGCTGATGCTGGGCTGTCCCAGAACCTTCCCCCTCCTGCTGCTGTTCCCACCAGGCATGGCCCGGGTTCATTAAAGATGTGTTCACTGGCCTGCGTGTCCCTCTGCAGTGCGTATCTGGGGTGCGGCCCTTCCCCATCCTGTGCTGGGCTGTGTGTGCCAGCGGTGTCTCTGCCCTTCCTGATGTCCTTGATCACGACGTCTCGCTTCTGAGAACTGCTCAGAGTCGCCAACCACATCAGCACCTGGGCCCCTCGGGGGCGCCCCACACCGTGGGAAACAGAGCAGCTCCTGCTGTTTCCTTGAAAACCGAAAGACTAAGACAAAATTAGTTTGTGCTTTGCTGGAAATGAGAGGCCAGGCAGTAGGGGAGGCGCCCCCTCGTTCCTGGGCGAGGGGCTGGTGGGACATTGGAGTGGGACCCCTGAGCCTGTCAGAACCCCACAAGTCCCAGATTGCAGTCTGAGTAAATGCAGGTATTCATTGTCACAAGAATCATTATTTTACTTATTTGATTGATTGATTGGTTGATTTAATGGTACTGGGGATTGAACTCAAGGCTGTTCTACCTCCAAGCTATACCCCCAGCCTTTTTTATTTTTTCATTCATTTACTTTAAAATAGAGTTGGCGTTTTCTCACAGCTTCATTCTTTTGGTGGAAAAACAAAACAAGAGACGACAGTGGGAACGTTTGTGGCCAGGTGGTTTCCACTAGAAGCTTTTGAGGTGGGCGATTTGGTTAACAGAGAGGGGTTCATGCTTTGGCTAAACACTGAGTTGATTCTCCCAGAGGTAGCAGTGAGGTGGGGACCCGGCAGCTGTGGGCCACAGGGGATGGGTGGCTGGGTGGGTCAGGGCCTGTGTGGGGTGGGCAGGAGTCTCAGGTTGGGGTCAGCAGTCCCCATTGGGACCCCTGGGGAAGTGTGGAGGGATCCTGGACAGCCAGGACCACTGCTGGTGCTGGGATGGGGCAGAATGGGTGCCCTAGGCTCCTGTGTGACCTGGCCTTTTCCACTGGGACTCCTTCTACAGAGTGTGAGGGCTCCTGCTAGCCGTGGGGATGTTAAGCCTTGTTTTTTTTTTTTTTTTTTTTTTTTTTTTTTGCGGTACCAGGGATTGAACCAAGGGGCCTTTTACCTCCAAGCTGCACCTCTGGCCCTATTTTTTATACTTTATTTTGAAACTGGGTCTCACGAAGTTGCAGAGGGCCTCACTAACTAGCTGAGGCTGGCCCCGAACCTGGATCCTCCGGTCTCCACCTCCCAAGTACTGTGATTATAAGTGTGCGCCAGCATGCCCGGCCGATAAGCCTTGTTTTGCAGACAAGAAGGACATCAGAACACAGACCAGGGTGGCAGCAGCAGGAAAGTTCCTGCAGGCCCTGGCCTATGTGGGTGTCTCCCAAGTGGCAGTGTCCCCCTCTGGGATAATAGTTCACTTCGGGCCTGTGTGTTATAGCCTACTTCTGCCAGCCAGTGCCCCAGGGCAATGAAGCCATGGAGGTGGAAGCCATGGTCAGGCTAGAAGCACAGGTGGATATCAGGTGTGTGCACCTGGTCCTCCAGAAGTTCTGGTGACCTTCACCTGGCATCCAAGGGGCAACAGCCTGTGGGGGCTACTCTGGGCCCCCTATGACTGGTGTGCTAAAGGGGAGAGGGGCGCCACCCCAACCCTGGTGCCTTGCCCAGAGCTGTGGTCTCCTCTGCAGAGATCGGGAACCCCAGCTCGGTGGACAAGCAAAACTGGCTTCGGCCAGTGCCTCAGACCTGAGACCTCCAGCCCAGTACTACGAGAGCCACCTGGACACTTCAGCATGGCTCTGAGCCAGGCGGCTTCAAGCAGGAGGGGCACACTTCCCTACAGGTTGGGTGGGCTGGGGGTGCAGACGGCATCCAGGTTTCTGTGCACCTCCAGTCACCTGTGGGCAGGTGCTGGCTGCTTGGCCAGGTGTTCACAGCTGTGAGAGCAGAGACCAGAGGGGCAGCAGGGGAGGAAGGGTGCTTTAGAGTGGAGGCCTGCGCACCAAGACTGGAGCCTGCCCAAGAAGAAACGGAAGGAACTATTTGGCAGTTTCCCTCACCCTAACTTTTCATGGCCAATGAGCGGGGGGTTTGCACGTGGATTGTACCCTCCTTCCTCCAGCTCCTGCAGGGGTTGCTGTGTGCTGTCAGGGTACCCAGAGCCCCCAGGACCCCAGGGTTGGGAGGGTGGGTATTTCTTCTGCCTCCTTCCCCTGCAGTATGGCCCCCATCTGGCTGGGTCTCCAGGCTGGGAATTTCCTGCAGGTGGGGCGGGCCACTCAACTCTCACCTGTGCTCCCGGGGTGGGGGATTTCCAACCCCTCCCTTGCTGCTCATCCTGCGGGGTGGGGGACTCTCCACTTGCAATTTTTGAAAAATCAACTTGGGAATAAATGTTCCTGTCATGGCACAATTTTACTTTATTTTATCGTATTTACTTTTTTTAAAAACACATTATAAACCTTATTATAAGTATCACACACCTAAGTTTATATCTATTTGATAAACAGCCGCTCATTTTTCGGAACATACCAGCTGCACAATTTTTGTACATAGTGATGATCAACTCTAGAGCTGTTCAGGCTCATGGCAGCCCACCTCCCCTGCCCCCACCCTGGGAGCAGGGAGAACCTGCAGGCAGAGGGCTGGTCGTGGGCGGACAGGGTTGGGCAAGGTCTGGTCTTTTTTCTTCTGGGCTGAGCCGCACTGGACCAGCCGCTGTGATCCCTGGTCCAGCCCTGTAGGCTCCAGGAAGCAACTATTTCCTGTCCCATTTCTCCCCCTAGCCCGAGTGGCTAACTGGATATTCTGAGCAAAATTAACCCTGAGTAAGTGTCATGGAGTGTTCCAGAACCTCAAGTCAGTACTTGATTACTATCATCACCATTATTATTATTTGTGGTACTGGGGATTGAACCCAGGGGCATTCTACCTCCAAGCTACACCCCCAGCCCTTTTTTATTTATTTATTATTATTATTTTTTTTTTTGCCGTACCGGGGATTGAACCCAGGGGCGTTCTACCTCCGCGCTACACCCCCGGCCCTATTTTTTTATACTTTATTTTGAAACCGGGTCTCACGAAGTTGCGGAGGGCCTCACTAAGTAGAGAGAGAGAGATAGGGGGGGGGAGAGCTGAGGCTGGCCGCGAACCTGGATCCTCCGGTCTCCGCCTCCCAAAGTACTGGAATTATAAGCGTGCACCACCGCGCCCGGCTCCTTTTTTATTTTTTAAAACAGGGTCTCAACTAAGTTGCTGAGGCTGTCCTCAAACCTGCAGTCCTCCTGTCTCAGCCTCCCAGGCACTGGGATTATAGGTGAGTGCCACCATGCCTGAGTTGATATCATTATTTTTAATAGAAGTAGAGAGAAGGAGTTGGAGAAATTCTCTGGACTGGAGTGGGCAGGAACAGTGTGGAGTCAGGCTGAGGTCCTGTTTCTCCCTCACCACTGAGGCCTGGGAAGTGTGGACTCTGAACAACCAGTGGTGTGTGTGTGTTTTCCCCGGTACTGAGGATTGAACCACCCAGGGGTGCTCTACCACTGAGCTATAACCCAGCCCTTTTTATTTTTTATTTTGAGACAGGGTCCAGGGTCTTGCTAAGGTGCCCAGGCTGGCCTTGAACTTGCAATCCTCCTGCCTCAGCTTCTGGAATCGCTGGGGTTACAGGAGTATGCCATGGCTAGCGGTGGGATTTGAAGACAAATTTAAGGAAAAAAATTGTTCAGCCAGCCGTGGTGGTGCATGCTTGTAATCTCAGTACTTGGGTGGCTTAGACTGGAGGATCGCAAGTTCACGGCCAGCCTCAGCTACTTAGTGAGGCTCTCCGCAACTTGGTGAGACCCTATTTCAAAATAAAGAATAAAAAATAGGGCTGGGGTGTAGCTTGGAGGTAGAATGCCCCTGGGTTCAATTCCCAGTACCGCAAAAAAAAATTAAGGAAAAAAATTGTGATTAAAAAAGTTCATAAAGAGCCGGGCATGGTGGCGCACGCTTGTAATCCCAGTACTTTGGGAGGCGGAGACCGGAGGATCCGGGTTCGCTGCCAGCCTCAGCTCTCGCTCTCTCTCTCCCTGTCTGTCTGTCTGTCTGTCTCTCTCTCTCTCTCTCCTTAGTGAGGCCCTCTGCAACTTCGTGAGACTCGGTTTCAAAATAAAGCATAAAAACTAGGGCCGGGGGTGTAGCGCAGAGGTAGAACGCCCCTGCGTTCAATCCCCGGTACCGCAAAACAAAAAAAAAAAGTTCATAAAGAATAATTTAACAGCCCTTTCTGAAATAGCTTTCTGCTTGCCCCCTTCATGGTGACAATGATCAGAGGTGTGCAGGGGAAAGCAGGGCAGTAGAGTATTCCCATCTGGAGTGCTTCTCCACTGCCCAGACACCTGCAGCTTAATGTGTGCTCATGAATGAGCGATGACGCTCCAAACAAGGGAAATGTCCAATAAAAAAATAAAGATAGAGCCGGGCGTAGTGGCACATGCTTGTAATACTAGTACTTGGGAGGCTGAGACAGGAGGATCTGGGTTCGAGGCTAGCCTCAGCTACTTAGTGAGGCCCTCCGCAACTTAGTGAGACCCTGTTTCAAAATAAAGAATAAAAAATAGGGCTGGGGGTATAGCTCGGAGGTAGAATGCCTCTGGGTTCAATCCCCAGTACTGCAAAAAAAAAAAAAAAGGATAGAAAATACATGCTAACTTTATGGAAAACTTATTTTGATAACTACAACAGTAACTCTCTTGGAGTTAGGAACGGGTGCGGCAGGGACCACCCTCTCCCGAGAGCATCAGCGCCAGGGCCTGCTTGGTCCTTGGGCCAATGTGGTGGCAGGGACCATGCTGCTGTCACTCAGCAGCTGGGCTGGACCATCAGTGCTGCAGCAGGAAGTTGGTGGCCATGTTGAGGTCATTGTTTGGAGGTCTCAGGCCTCCATGGAAAATCCCATCTCCATGAGCCGGGCCACCTGTTCCTCAGAAACCTCCAGAAGAGGGGATGCTTGCTGTTCAGACCGCCGACCATCGTGATGGTTTATTTTTTGTCGTTGTTGTAAAGGAGGGAAAAGACAATTCCAATTGATCATTCCTCCCTGCTGCTGTCTCTGCCGCCTCACTTGTGCAAACTGAGAGAGCATCAGCTGCCGATTGAACTGCTCCATTCTCTGCTGCCGCTGGATGTCCACTGTGGCCCCCATCCCAATTCTGGCCTCGTTGGTAGGTTCCGAAGATGAGAAGATGGGCTTGAATGTCCAGGAGAAGAACTGTGCCATCCAGCTGGGGACGCAGAGCACCTGGTGAACCTGGAACATTCTGCTGTCGTAGCACTTACCAGAAACAAGTTCACTTATGGCTACAGTCCAGATGTAGGGACCAGAGGTGAAAAGCTGCAGTCCCAATATATAAATCAATGTCTTGTTTGTGATGGACAACGGGCCCAGAATTTGTGCCACTTGGACTCTCGGTATGGAGCAGTAAAATGGTACAAACAGAGCAAACAACAGGTGCCAAGAATCCAGAAGGCAAATTACTGGCCACAGTGATACCAAAAGAATACTGCATAGCTTCAACGAGAATAAAATCAAACAAGGCTGACAAAACCCAGCAACCTAACAAAAAGGATGCAAATTTTCTGCTTCCATATCTTCTTTCAAGTATCCTAAAATTATAAATAAGCAAACTATTGCAGAAAGTATCTTTCAAATCAAGGCAAATTATTCTTCCACATATCAACCTCCAAATCTGGAAGTCCTTCTTGACTGCTTGGAGGTCATATACAAAGAACTTCTGACAGTGAGGCAGCAAGAGGGTCCACAGAAGGGACACGGCACTGGGGACCAGCAAAAGACTCTTGAACAGAGGAGCCTTGTCTGCAGCTCTGCAGGGGCCGCTGCGCAGCGCACCTGGGGCTCACAGTGGGGCCAGGCTGGTGGTGCAACTTGACTGCCACTCGCCCCTCCGGGCTGAGGCGGGGCGATGCCCGAGTCCTCCGAGGGACAGGAATGACCAAGGTTCGGGCACAGAGATGGGGGCCAGACCCTCGATCTCCTGCAAACCCGAGAGTCCCCTGCTGTCCCTGGCCTCGTCAAGGAGGTATCCGGGGTGGCCCGTAGCGGGCAGCCAGGGTGGCAGAGGCTGGTACTCACAAAGCCCATTGGAGCCGGTGCTGGTGAACATGGTCTCACCAGCCTGGAGCCCCCGCAGGGGGCCAGGGGGAAAACTGTATTTACTTTTTTTGTGGCACTGGGGATTGAACCCAGGGGTGTTTTCCCTCTGAGCTACACTCCCAGCCCTATTTTGTTTTGTTTTGTGCAATACTGGAGATTGAACCCAGGGGCATTCTACCTCCAAGCTACATCCCCAGCCCTATTTTTTATTCTTTATTTTGAAACAGGGTTTCACTAAGTTGCAGAGGGCCTCACTAAGTAGCTGAGGCTGGCTGCGAACCTGCGATCCTCTTTGTCTCAGCCTCCCAAGTATTGGGATTACAAGTGTGCGCCACCATGCCCAGCTCATGGCACAATTTTAAAGGTACAAAAGGGACTCTGGGAGTCCTCTAGCCCCCACCCAGCCCATTTTTTTTTCTTCAGGGCAACAGTGATATCAGAGGGGTGTCTGCATGTGAGAAAAGAAAGTATGTGCGTGTGTGCATGTGTATTTGCACGCGTGCACAACTGTGGTGTGCATGTGTTCATGCATGTACTCACCTTTACATACCCAAGTAGCCTGCACACACACACTGCCCAGCCGGCCATGGATGGCCCAGGTCCGTGCTCAGGAACAGGAGTGCTCCAGGGGCTCCTGACTCTTCCTGTGGAATACTCTAAGCCTGGGGCATGTCCTCAGCATGGCCCTTTCCCCTGGGTGGCCTGTGACCAGGTTTTCTGGAAGGCAGGGTTGGCCTGGCCATCAGAGGGCACACACATGACATGCTCCAGCACAGGGCAGAGACACACGCGCGTATACACACTGACACAGGCTTGAGCATGCTTACGCCCTTCTCCTGCCCCTCCCCTCCCCTCCCCCATAGCCCTTATAGCCACATCCTGCAAGGAAAAACCCCAGACTCCTGTGAACACAGAGCTGAGGATGTGCGTGGGGGCTCAGCGGCCCGCGGTCCTCCTGCTCCTGGGGCTCATGCTTAGAGCCTCGGCCGGGCTCAACTGTGCCGGGAACACCTATCCCAACGGCCACAGGTGCTGTCACGAGTGCAAGCCAGGTGAGTGGCCTGGCCTCGGGGTTGGGGGCATTGGAGGGCAATGATGGGGACACAGGTACAGGTGTCCTGGGGTGAGTGGACTTGGGCAACACCATGATACGCTCCAGAGGACCTGGTTCCAGGCCTGAGATGGGCCTGCCAGAGGCTGGTCCTGGGGGCGGGGGGCGAGGTGTCTGTCCAGTTGGGTGGGCCAGGCCCCACCACTGCCCCAGAGGATCTGGCCTGCGGAGGCCCCCAGGCCTGGGCCTGATGCCTTTGGGTCCCACTGTAGGCAGTGAGATGGTGAGCCGCTGCAACAACGACAGGGACACCTTGTGCCAGCCCTGCAAGCCTGGCTTCTACAACGAGGCAGTGAACTACGAGGCCTGCAAGACCTGCACACAGTGCAATGAGAGTGAGTCCCGCCCACAGCCCCCCACCTGCCCAGCAAGGGGTGGCTGCAGCCACGTCCACACGAGGCTGCAAAAACGAAGCCCCAAGTACAGTGCAGCCTGCAAGGCCCTGGTCCCTTGAGCAGCCAAGCCATCTCCCAGGGCTCCCTCATCCTCCTGGGCAGATCTGGGGCCACCATGTGGAGCTGGTGTGGAGCACATGTCAGCCACATGGCCACGCCCAAGCTGGTGTGGGCAATGAGACCAGGAGCAGGGGCCTCAAGGGGCTTGACTCAGGTGCTGCAAGCTGAGACAGGCGGAGGGAGGGTAGGGAAGGGAGGCCAGAGCTGTCATAGGGCTGTCCCCGGGGCCTTGTGACAAGAGGAATACAGCAGCCAGGGAGTAGGTCTCAGGAGGGGAGGGCAGGCCGGGGCCTCAGGTCCTGGATAACGGCCTGGGGTGAAGCCACACCAACCTCTTACCTTGGCCTCTTCATTCACACTGAGAGGAGGCAAGCGGGCCTCTCCTGGGGCCCCGTCCACAGGGCTGGGCAGGCCAAGCCTCTACAGCCCTTGTCTGACACCTCCAGGAAGCGGGAGTGAACTCAAGCAGAATTGCACACCCACGCGGGATACTGTCTGCCGCTGCAGGCCGGGCACCCAGCCCAGGGAGAGCTACAAGCCTGGAGTTGGTGAGCCTCAGCAGGCCCCTGCCTGATGTGGGAGTAGACCTGACCATGGCCAGCCTGCTGGGTGGTCAGGCCAATGTGCCCTCCCTCCTCAAGTCGTAGGCCTTGGCAAGGGTGTAAATGAGCCACATCCCCATGTCACGCACTAGGCCAGGCCAGGAGCACCTCCCACAATGGGTCACACCAAGACTGGGACTCCCAGTCAGCAACCTGATCAGGGCCAGTGGGCAGGACATGGGTGGGGGGCTTCTAGAGACAGAGCCCCTCCACCCACTCACTTGCCATGGGGGTAAGCACCAGCCTGCCAGGCCCTACCTCCAGGAGCCTCATGGTTTGAGGCTCACCCGGCAGAGTCCAGTAGCTGACCTGTCTGGTCTCTGCTGCAGACTGTGCCCCCTGCCCTCCCGGCCACTTCTCCCCAGGCAACAACCAGGCCTGCAAGCCCTGGACCAAGTGAGTGTCATGCTGGCCAGGGGCTGGGGTGCTGGGCACTGGAGGGGCTTGGAGCTCAGAGCTGGGGGCCAGGGGGCTGGCTGTGCAATGGACTGGATCAGGGAGGGCAAGCTCCTGGGGCCCCTGGGAGTACCTGCAGTGGAGTAGGGGCATGCAGACTCCAGGCCCTGGGATTTTTGTGAGACCCCTGCCACTACAGCTAGGAGGCCCCTATCCTCCTGGGCCTCCACTCTGGGGGTGGAGAAATGCAGCGTGGGCTTGGGGCGGGGGCAGGGCACATGCTGCCTTTGGCCTAGAGTAAGAGGCTGCCTAAGGGTGCCCCCATGTGGACCCACCCTTGTCTCTGACCTGACCCACACCCCAGCTGCACCTTGACTGGAAAGCGGACCCTGCGGCTAGCTAGTGCCAGCTCGGATGCTGTCTGTGAGGACAGGAGCCCCCCGGCCACACTGCCCTGGGAGACCCAGGGCCCCGCAGCCCAGCCCACCACTGCCCGGCCTACCATGGCCTGGCCCAGGACTTCTCAGGGGCCCTCCACACCCCCCTTGGAGGCCCCCAGGGGTAAGGGGGTGCTGCCCAGTAGGGGAGAGGGGAGCGGAGGGCAGGATGGGTGGAGCCTGCTCAGTGGCCCCTTCCTGCAGGCCCCGCACTGGCTACCATCCTGGGCCTGGGTCTGAGCCTGTTGACCCCCATAGCTGTTCTGCTGGTCCTGTACCTGCACCGAAGGGTCTGGATGCCGCCTGGTGCCCCCAAACCTCCTGGTGAGTGCCCACTGTGGCCAACCCAGCCACTTCCTGGGTGAGAGGTGAGACCCCCAAGACACTGCCCACTTTCTCCTCCTCCCCAGGGGGAAACAGCTTCCGGACCCCCATTCAAGAGGAGCAGGCTGATGTGCACTTCACCCAGGAGAAGATTTGAGCGGCTCTGGCTCTGGGGCAGGCTTGGGGCGGCTGCCTGTGCTCTTGGCGCCGTTCTAGGCGCTGGGCTGCCTCCGGGCTCATCTATGTATGTCGTGCATACCATCTGCCCGGATAGCACCCCAATAAACATGCTGGTGACTGTGGGTCTGTGACTGGCACAGGTGGGCTGTGACTCCACCACCTCTGGCTGGGGCGGGGTCTTGGATCATGGTGGGGTGGGGGTCTTCTCAGAGACCTGTCTTGGCAGGGCACATGCTCAGTTTGAGTGGGGATGTGGGGTGAGAAGGGCTGAGAGGGTCCCCGAGGAAGTACTGGGGGCTCAGGCCTGGTGGCGTGTTGGGAGTCCAAAGTCTCTGCTCCAAGAGGACCCTAAAACCTTAGTCAAGTGGGAGGGGGCTGGACAGGCACTGGCAAGAGCAGGTAGGGACCCTGAGTGCCCTGGTCACCAGCGGGGAACTGTGAGCCACAGACCCCCCACTTCCAGCCCCTGTAGCTCATGGGGAGACCTAAGTGCTGTCCCTTCTCTCTAGCCCCCAAGTTACAGTCTGTCCACACCTGGCGGGTAGTGTCCCAGGACTCCCACTGAACACCGCTGTGGGAGTCCCTGGCAGTCGACAGCCAAGGTCCCCATGTCTAAGCAGGGGGCAGCCAAGGGGACAACCACTTTAAGACATCTTAGGCCTACCTGAGACCTCTGCCCTGAGACCCGGCCGTTCCTTCCTGGGCATTTATCCCAGAGACAAAGTGCCTCACACGTGAACAGTGTCCACAGCCTCCTTATGTAAAATAGTCCTGAGGTGGAAACCCCAAATATCCACCAAGAGCAGAGTAGACAAATCAACTGCAGCGAGCGAGGGTGGGCTCACAGGTCAGTGCGAACCCAGTGCTGGGAGATGAAGGAGGAAGCCACGGCCCTGCCCTGAGGCCTGGGGTCCCCGGGCTGCCCTTGGCGCAGGGCCCTGGGTGCCTTATGAAAGCTCCAGGGTCCAAAGGCAGAAGCACGCAGGAGGCTCCTGAGCCTGTGTGTGAATGGTCAGCAGTGTGACCAGCCACACAAGCATGGCACAAGGCATGAGAGGCCAGTTGGTGTTATGTGTCGTGTGTCAGGAGTGAATTATGCACAAGAGTGAAGCACCCCGGGTTCAGGCAGATCAGCCAACTGAGGGAGGCACGTAGAGGTGGGCAGTGGGACAACCTTCACCTGGCCTCTAGCCGTCTGTGGCCACCTGGCATGGAGCCGCAGCTGTACCTGCAGCCGCACACCCCAGTCCTCCACCTGTTGCCATGGACAGGTGTCATGACCGCGTGTCGGGGCGCCCTGTCACTTGAAGTCCAAGGCGTCATGACACTGTCTGCTTTGGCCCTCCTGCCTCCAGGTGGCTTTCTCTCATCCTCAAACCTCAGGCTCCCCTCCCCACCGCTTCTCTGACAACCTTGAGGCCCCACTAGGGGAAGCAGCTGTCCTGGGTCTGCTCAGCACCATGTGCTGGGCTCCTGTGATGGTGCCCAGCCCAGTTCAGCAGCGAGCGGAACACCAGAAGGCCAGAGAGGAAGGAGTGGGGACTGGATCCTGAGGGGCCTGCAAGGTCAGAGGTCATGGGAAGGGAGCCCCCCATACTGGGCAGCTCGCACTGCCACTTCCTCTGGGCAGAGCCTCCAGCCCTTCTGAGGCCCCTGGCCACTGTAGACCTCCTGGCGCCTTCCCCAGCAGGACACCTCTGGTCCTAGCCCTGGATGCTGGACATCTTCCTTTAAGAGTCCCAAACTCTCCACATAGGCCCTGCCTGGACCCCAGGCCTGGGTGTCCTGCCATGACCTCCCTCGGGGCCCCAGGCACTGGCCACCGGCTCTGCCAGGGGTGTCAGGCCCAGCTGTCTGCCCCCTTCTAGGTGATATGGGGATTCCCCCAGGGGCTGCGCTGCCAGGGACCCTTGGAAACAAGAAATGTGAAAATATGAGGAGCTCACAAAACATGGGAAAGTAGAGGCGAGCAGATAAGAATCGCCTCTCCTCCAGACACCCAGTTACAGAAACTGCTCGGAGCGGGCACCGGGCGGGCCTTCCCCGGCGGGCAGGACAGGAAGGCTGACGTGAGCGCTGACATTTGCTGCCCTCACCCCTCTCCAGGGCCTTTCACAAGTCGCCCAGGCACACGACCTGTGTCCTTTGACCATCACGGTCCATGTGTGGCGGTCACAGAGGCACCTGGTCTCCTGAAAGGAGCCTCCATCCAGCTCTCCAGACAGCCTGCCCCTCCTGGTTGTGAGGCCGTCGCCCCACCCCTCCCTGCAAGCCCCACCCCTGCTTCCTGACCTCAAGGGACTCACAGTGAGGCCTGCAGTGCACTGCGTGCTCACAGGATTGGGGGTCCTTGTGCTGGTGTGGGCCAGGCTGACCTCTTAGGTCTTTAAAGTGGGCAGGTGCAAGGTCCATACTGACCTGGCTCTTGCTCCTACGCACCTTCACCTTGAGCCCAGGTAGGGCTCAGAACCACCTCCCCGTCCAGGTTCAGGGGCTGAACAGAGATCCCTGGGCCTCTTAAAGAAGAGGGTCCACCCTAGGCGGCCCGAGGCACAGCGCTCCAGAGACCCCTCCCTGTGGACACAGCTCTGGTCATATCCCTGGGACCCCACTGCCCACTCCAGCATTCCCACAAGTTACCACCATGTTCCCTGTGCCAAACCTCAACTGGAGGACTGAGAAATACAGCTGAGCAATCTAGGGAGGCTTCCTGAGGGTCAGAGGGACACGGTGAGGTAGGGGCCTGGGGCTCCATCTGGGGCTCATCCTCTAGTCCATCCAGGATACCTGGATTTGTTTGAGACTGTGAATAAAAGTGGCTCCAAGTGGGGTGCAGTGGTGCATGCCTGTATTTCCAGCAACTTGGGAGGCTGAGACAAGGAGGATCCCAAGTTTGAGACCAGCCTGGGAAACTTAGTGACATCCTGTCCCAAAATAAAATAAAAAGGGCTGGGGCGTAGCTCGGTGGTAGAACACTTGCCTAGCATGTCGAAGGCCTTGGGCTCCATCCCAGCACCTTGAAAAACAAACAAAAAATCAAACCCAAACAACAAAACTCAGAAAGAAAGAGGCTCCCAAGTGTGAGAGCAGAGAAACCAGGCTGGAGGGCCCAAGCAGTCAGAGCTGGCCATGGGACATGATGACTTTCCTGGAGAGGGACCATACCTGCTCTGGCCTCTCCTGCTCAGCCCCCAGGACCTCCAGCTCTGAGGGGCTTCCTGGAGTGGGAGAGGCAAAGGGGGTCCCCTGGAGGTCTTAAGCCACAGAAAAGGGTTCCCACAAAGCCACAGCCCACAGGTGTGTGGTTGGGGGCGCCCTCTACACCTGTAGCAGGCAGTCGGGCTAGGGGGCGGGGCAGGGACTTGTTCTAATTCTCCAGATATCTTTCCAGGCTCCTCCTCAGTGGGGCCGAGGCTGAGGCTGTTTGGAGGCCTGGAGACTTCATGGAAGATGAGCGGCTTCATCCCACCCGCACTGGGTGCACAGGTCTTTAAGCGCCCTGCTTGCCCTGCGAGAGGCGCTAGGAAGGGGGAGGGTGGCCTCGCGGAGGCGGGGCGGGGGCGGGGCGTATGGGATTAGGCCGAGCCTCCTAGACGTCCCAGCGCTCAGGACGCGCTGAGGGGCGCGATGGGCCGGAGAGCCGCCCTGTGCGGGGTCGCGCTGCTCTGCGCGCTGGGTCTGGGGCAGCGCCACGCCGAGGGGCCGACCTGCGGCCCGGGCCGTGTGCTGCGCGGGACTGGGACGGACTTGCGCTGCTGCCGCTCCTGCGCCCCGGGTGAGCGGCCCTGGGAGACTGGGAGGGGCGGCTGCGCGGGGCGTCCCTCCCCGGGTTCGACCCAGCCGCGCGGCTCAGGAGGGTGTTTGAACTTTCCGAGTCCAGAGCCTCAGTCCCCGCTGCCGGATGGAGCCAGTGGAGGCCAGGCTCCCGCTGAGGCCAGTGGCCTGAAAGTCAGGGAGCAGGGACCAGGGGGCAGAAGTCCCCCCAAGGGGAGAGTGGGGTCCTGCTGGGTGGGTCGAAGCTTGGCCATCACCCAGGCCACTTGCTGCCCAGCTTGGGGTCCCAGCGCCCTCCTTCTGCCCTGCCTGCTGCCTCTGACCTGCAGCCGTGGGTGAGGGGCTGTCTAGGGAGGAAGATGGTTAGGCATCATCTCAGAGCTTCTACTGCTAGGCCTGGGGTCTGGGGAGGGACGGCTCTGAGGGCCATGCCTCTGTGGCTGTGCTGGACACTGATCCATACAGCCTCTGAGGGGTCCTTGGGGTCTGGGGGTGGGTAGAGGGTAGTGCAGATTGTGAAGGGGCTGTGGACCCTCAGGAAGCCTCGGGGGACTCACATGTCCAGTTTGGATGTGTGAGGTCTCACACAGGGTCAGCGAGGCCGCCTGTGCTGAGGAGCTGGCCACCTGAGAGGCAGAGACTGAGCTGAACAGAGCCCAGGGTCCTGGCCTGGGGCTGGCTGAGGGTGGGCTGGGAGGCGCTCTGGAGAGGGAGGGGGCTCTGCTCAGGTGCTGAGGGGCTCGCTTACCACCTCCCTCAACCCTGCAGAGGAGAAGGTGTGTGCCGAGCGGGACTGCCAGTGTGTGCAGCCTGAGTTCCACTGTGGGGATCCTCAGTGCAAGGTGTGTAAGCACCACCCCTGCCCACCAGGCCAGGAGGCGCGGCCTGAAGGTAGGTCCTCAGATGCTGCTGCAGGTGGTGTGGGTCCTCAACCAGGGACTTGACCCCGAAGGGCTGAGCCCCAGGGAGTGGGTGTGCAGTGGGTGCATGTGTGCATATAGGAATGCTTCATGTGTGGGACGTGGGCACATCTGGGCAGATGGGCACCAGTGTGCCAGGCATCCTCAGGGTGTCTTCAGAGCACCTGTTGGCCATGCAGCTTTCAGGGACCCCTTCCCCTCAGCCTGGGCTTCTCCTGCTCATGCTCCCTCAGGGCTGGCTGTGAGGGCCTGTGGGGGTGTCCAGGGCCTGTCCAGCTCTCAGACCCCCACTCTGACTGTGGCACAGGTCCTACCACCTACTCTGTCCATCTGCACAGGGATAGATGGAGAACACCAGCCCTGGAATGGGCACATGTGGGTGCGGATTATCCAGGACCCCAGTCCTGTGGGCATCAGAGACTTCTGATGAATGGATGATGTGTGGGGTCAGACCCCAAATGGAACCTTGCACCTAGCTTGACCCCTTCTCACCTACCCCAGCAACGCCTGCAGTCTGTCTGTTTGTCTATCCCCAGGGAATTTCAACTTCGGCTTCAGGTGTGTTGATTGTGCTGTGGGGACCTTCTCCCGGGGCCGCGAGGGCCGCTGCAGACCTTGGGCAGAGTGAGTGCTGTGGGGGCCTTGGCCGGTAGTCCAGGCCCACTCCAAGGGAGCCTCTCCAGTCCCTCCCAGTGTGGTAATCCCTGAGGGCCCCAGTGACCCCCAAACATCCCAGAGAACAGAAGTCCTCTCAGCAGGGCTGCTTGAGTGGCCCAGGCTGACGGTGTCTGTCTGTGTCCCAGCTGCGACCAGCTTGGGTTTCTCACCATGTTTCCTGGGAATAAGACCCACAACGCCATGTGTATCCTGGGACCATTGCGTACTGAGCCGCTCAACCAACTGACCACTGTCCTCCTTGCTGTGGCCACCTGCATCCTTGTCCTGACCACAGCCCAGCTCGGCCTGCACATCTGGCAGCTGAGGAGGCAGCACAAGTGGCCCCGAGGTCAGTTGTGTCCTGGGGGAGTGGGAGGTGGGCCCCAGGCCACTAGCTGACCACAACCCCTCCACAGAGACCCAGCCACTCCCAGAGGTGTTGCTGCCGCCAGCTGAGGATGCCTGCAGCTGCCCATTCCCTGAGGAGGAGCGGGGGGAGCGACTGGAAGAGAAGGGCCAGCTGGGGGACCGGTGTGTGTGAGGCCTGGCTACATTCAGGAGCAGCTGCACCCTGAGCCAGACCCCCCAGAAGCTTGCCCAGGCTGGCCCTCGGGAGCAAGGGCTCTGCTCTGCATCCTGCTCTGGGCCCGGCCCTGCTCCCCTCAATGGTGGAAGTGGGTGTAGGATGGTGTCAGTGGGGAATCCCCCGGACTATGCACAAAGATGGTGGCCGCAGCTGGGCCCTGTGGGAGAGACAGCATCCATGGCCGCCTTCCTCCCTTGCCAGCCATGGGGTGAGCTCTGTGGGCCCTCATGGGTGTGCAGTGCCTAGCGCAGTACCTGGCTGCAAGTGGTTTTTAATTAAACACTTGTCCAGTGACCTGAGTGGATGTACTGGGGCCGGGAAGGAGGGCAGGGAGCCCAGGGCTGGTCTCCTGGGCACCTTGTCCACGCATGCCCACGGTCCCCTCCCCAGGGTACAAAGGGGTGGGGGATAGCCCTGGCTGTCTTGGGAGCTCCCACCCCTGGTGGGGGTGAGAGGACACAAGTTGGGGCCTTTCCAATCCTGGACACAAGCACTTGGCAGGAACCGCCAGAAGGAGGAACTCTACGCATACTGGATACCTGCCCTCTTGGCCTCTAGGTCAAACCACCTCCCCTGCCCGGTCTGGCCCATGCCAGGTGGCCATGTCCTGGACCTCTGAAGGCCTGTGGAGACTGGCTCTGCTGTCCTTCCTGGTGCTCACACCACCTCACTCTGCCCCCACCCAGGTTTGGTCATTTCCTCCCCAGCACTTTGAGGTCTGGGGCAGCCTCCAGGTGGTCTCTCTGATCCTGCTCTCGGGGGCATGGCTCTGGGGTCCCACCCAACAGAGCACCCTCCTACCTTCCTGGCAGTTGCTGCTGCAGCTGCTCTTGGAGAGATCTGATAAGGATGCCTTGGCACAGCAGTCCAAGGAGTGGCAGGCCAGTGGGAACCAGTCTCAGCAGTACCCTCGGGCATCTGCATACCTGGCTGCCACCCTCAGCCCCCCACGAGCGCCCCATTGTCTCCTCTGCCCTCTGCCCCATCATCTCCTGGTGGCAGTGAGTGCTGGGCCCCACCCACATCAGGATGGAGGAGCAGGAGCTGCACAGTCCTGCTTCACAGCCCCAGGCACACAGACTTAGGGAGAGACTGAAGGAGGAGGAGCGTGACCCTGGGACCCGGAACATGAAGAACCCAGGGCCATGCAGGGACACCTGGGATGTGCTGGACAGTGGAGAGATGTCTTCCACCTCTGGTCACCCATTCATGACCACTCACTTGTGCAACAGCGCATACGCGTTCTTGCCAGCACCTTTTCTGAGCTGGGTGCTGCCACAGAGCCCACCCTCGCCAAGGTTCAGCAAGTGAAGCCATCGCAGGGGACATCAGCTCAGTGCCAGCCACTGAAGGGGCTTCGGTCGCGTCTCTGGGCCCTGCGCTGGCCTTTGCCCTCACTCCGCTGGGGCTGCCACAGGCGGGACGCGTGCAGCAGATGGGGTGTCCCCAGAAAACACCGTGGAGGGGTGTGCAGGTGCCGCGGGGCTGGGCTGACTCAGTTGGAAATTCCTGGTGGGCCGCCCGGCGGGGGCGACGGCGCCAAACCTCAGCGCGGGGGCGCGGGACTGACGCAGAGCAGAGCCGGCGGGCGGTGGATTCCGCCGGGGCAGCACACCAAGGGGCTGGGTCTCGGGGTGGGCGGGGGTCCAGCTGTCTTCCCACGGCCTCCCCTAGTCCTGGCCTAGCGTGGGTTCACCTGCAAGCGATCCACAGCAGGGTGGAGATAAGTGGGGGCAGAGCTGGGGTCTGCAAGGGGGAATGTGTGTGTGTGTGGGGGGGGTTGCAGCAGACAACACTCTAAGAATGTCCATGCAAGGTCATGGGGGTGTGGCTGGGGCTGGAGGGTTGGGGGGGGGTATAGGGGCAGCGCCCAGCTGCTGGGAGGTGCTGGAGTGTGGGGAAGGGGCTGGAGTGGAGAAGGTGGTGCTGTGAGGCCCCCTTAAGGGGCACTGGGAAGCTTCCTGGGGTGGGGCAGGCTCACCCCACCAACAGAGCCTGACCCAGGCTAGCCCCACCCCCCAGGAGGCTCTCTAGCTCTCCGGAAAACCTCAGCTCACCTGACCCCACAACCCCCCACCACCAGTGCGTAGATTTTTTGTTCTGCTTCAGATAAGGGCCCAGCGGCCATCTCTGTTCCCAGAAGCGCTTCCGGCCACAGCTGGTGGCTTCCAGCCCAGCCTCCACCCCCTTTTCTTGTGGGAAGAGACCCCTCCCTATGCTGAGGTCTGGACTCAGCCAGGGTGGGACCCTGCCCTCAGCTGGACCTGAGAGCAGGGAGAGCACTCTTTCCCAGACAGAACTGGACACCAGCCCCCCACCCAGCCCGTCTCGGGACAGCTGCAGGAGGCCCTGAAAGGGTAGGTGGCTCCTGGCTGCCCCCAGCTGCTGGGGTGTGCTCCCACTGATCAGGTAGGCACAGGTGCCAGGACCTGGGCCATCACTCCTTTCCCCTCCCTGCTACTGGGCTGCTCCCTGAGGACAGAGGAGGGTTTGCTCCTGAGGGCTGCCCTGCAGCCAGCTAAGCCCCTCCCTGGGAAGCAGCTTTCTCCCCTCACCCATCTCATTTTCCCAGGAAGCTCCAGGAATTGGGGTATTTTCCAGAGATGGCAATTCAGCCAGGGGCTGCTCTGTCCCTCTTAGTTGCTTTCCAATTCCAAGGGGAGAGGGACTGGGGGTGGGTGTGCAGGGATCCCCATGGACCTTGGACCTTCAGCTGAAACCAAGGTGCTCAGCAGACCTGGGGCCCTGGCTAAGGGAGTGTGCCTGGTATGAGGGTCTGTGCTGGCTAGGGGGCCCCCAAGATGGAGGTTACAGGGATAGAGGGGAAGTGGGCCTGGGTCAAAGTTGGGGGCTTAACTACCCATACAGTTTTTTTTTTTTGTGTGTGTGTGGTACTGGGGATTGAACCCAGGGGCATTCTACCTCCAAGCTATACCCCAGCTTTTTTTTTTTTTTAAAGTCTCGCTAGGTTGCTGAGGCTGGTCTCGAACCTGTGATCCTCCTGTCTCAGCCTCCCAAGTACTGGGATTACAGGTCTCCACCAATACACCCGGCTATGCCCCCATACCTTCTGCTGGTGGAGGACACTGGTTGAGTCTCCCACCCATCATCAGTAGGACCCCAGGATTCACCCCTGGAAGAGAGGGGAAGGAGAGAGAGGGGAGAGGAGGAGGAGGAGGAATGGGAGAGAGGTTGGGAGGTGGAGGAGGATAGGGGGGAAGTGTCTTTGAGGCCCATTGGACCCTGCTGCTGCTGCCTGCTCCTCAAACCCTGGCCCCCATCACATCACTGGAATATTCATGACCTCATACCTGCCAGATAGGTGGCCCAGGTGCTCAGGGTCCCCAGCCCTCCTCTCCCTGGGAGTCCCTGCGCTTCTGGGCTAGAGGGCACCTCAGAGTCTGAATGTGGGCTGAGGGGGTGGGATGTGGCCATTGCTCCCGTGAATGAGCAGCGGGGGTTCTGGAGAAAGCTCCTTTATTCATTGACATTCAGGTTCAGCGCAGGCCTTGTTTGGGGAGCCCGAGCTGGGCAGGGGCTCCATCAGGACAGGGCAGGCCACTGCAGTGGGCACTTAGGTCATAGGCCTGGCGGAGGCCCCATAACCCAAGGCAGGGCTTGTCACCTCTGCTGACATCTTGAGGCCTCTCCAGTGGGAGCTGCAGCCCCACCATAACAGTCCGCTATGATGGGACGGTCTTGACCCGAGCATGTTGAGCATGGGGGAGAGGCCTGAGGGCACAGAGGCCCTGGGGGTGTCCAGGCGGCAAGAGGCGAGTGAGATGACAGGGCTGTGAAGCAGCCTGGATAAGAGCAGAACTGTGGCCCTGACCTTTGGGGGTGGATTTACTAAGGCCTGGGCACCCCAGTCTTCACTGCTTGCTGGCCGCAGCGGCCTCCAGGGCAGACAGTGGCTGGGCTGAGGCCCTCCCAGAGGAACCACTGGGCCTGCTGCAGGGTACTCGGGCTCCTGAACCCCCTCCACACAGGGGCAAGTGTGTACTTCTTGCCTAACACCTGGGACTCCTTGCTTTGGGCCACAGCAACAGGACGACAACTTGGGAGAGGGCAGGATGGAGCACCCAAGACTGGGCAGGCAGTGGGCGTATGGGAGGATGGTGGTTTGGGGCTACCCAGTGCTCACCCAGGGTCTCCATGACCACTGACTCTGTGACCGGATGTCACTTTACCTCCCAGGCTCCCGGCTGCACCCATCTGTGGGTGCTGGCCAGAAACACGTGGTAGAGGTTGCCCTCTAGTGGTGCTGATGCAGTTACATCCTGGGACTGGAGCTGTCCGGCTACAGTGGGGAGGAGGGCATCACCCAAGACAGGCTCCTGCACCCCTAGATGCTACAGTTGCTCCAGTGTAGAGCAGGGGCAGGGCCCGCCAACTCCTCCCACCTGGGGTGGAGCGAGTAGCTGGAGGATAGGAGGGTGGGCGGGTTAGGAGGAATTTGCCACCTGGTCAGGACTATTTGTGAGTTGGGGCAGGGCGTGCAGGTGTGTGCACAAACTGGGGTGGGCCTACTGGAAGCCAGTGGGAGGGTGGAGTGGCGGCCAAGGGGGCACCGTGGGGGAGCTTGGGGGTAGGGTCCTGGCCACTGGGGAGGGGGCGTGGGCTCCTCAGAGGCCCAGAGCTGCCAGAGTTCTCCCCTCAAACCTCCAGGCCCAGGGGAATAGGAGGCCACAGGCCTTAGCGATCCTTCTTGGAAGTGTCCTATCCTGACCCTCACCCCCAGGGTCCTGGGCCTCTGTGGCTGGAGGGCTGTGGAGAGTTCCCACCTGGTGTCTGAAGGGCCAGGAGAAAGCTGTGTGGGGCAGGGTGGGGTGGCCCCAGAGGAGCAATCCAGAGGGGTTCTGAATGGTCTAGGGGGATGCAGGCGGTTCCTGGGGACACCTCCCAATGGTGGATCCCAGTGCCAGGCTGTGCCAGGTTGCAGGAGGTTCCTGGAGGATGAGGGGCAGAGGGCCAGGGTGGGAGGCCAGGAGTCCGCGGGTCCCCACAGAGGAGGACAGCCAGCAGAGTGGGGCACATGTTCCCTGCCTGCAGGGCCGGCCCTCCTCCTTGCCCTCCATCTAAGGACAGCCCGGAGTGAGTGCTGGTGGAGCAAGGGAAGGGGTGGGGGACAGGGCGGCGGGCCCGCCTGACCCGCTGCGGAGGCCACGTTTGTCACAAAGTAGTCTTTATAGGTCCCCAGAGTGCACGCTGGGGCGCCGCCTAGGAGCCGCGGTGGCTCGCGCTCCTCCGCTCCTCGCGCTCCTCCTCCGCCCGCGCCGGGAACGACCCCCGTGCCGGGTCCCTGTCGCCCGCGGGAGGCCTCTCCAGGCCGGGGCCCGGATGCTGCGGGCGGCGCGGGGCGGAGGGCGGCCGGCCGGGGGCCCGGGGAGGCGCGGGCTTGCGCGCCCCTGGCTTGTCGGCGGCGCGGGGCACAAGAGGCGCGGCCTCGACGACCAGCCGGGGCGGCGGGCGCGGGAAGGTGCGCGAGCCCCCCAGGCGCGGCCACAGGTCCGCCTCGCCGTTGTGCAGGAGCACGAAGCGGCGCTGGGATAGCAGGGGCAACATCTTCTGGCTGCGCAAGCTCTTCTGAAAGGTCTCAAGCGCCAGGTCTGGGGAAGGGGCGGGGAGAGTGGGGGCCTTGGCGGGGGGGAAAGGTGAGCAGAGGCCCAGACTCCCCAGCATTGGGTCTGCGGGGCTGGGCTGGGGTTCTGAGGCAGGGGAGGAGGAGATGGAAACCAGGAGGCCTGGGAGACTGAAGGAGGGGTGAGGTGTGGGGGGAACCACTTTGGTTGGGGCTCAGGCCCTTGGTGTGTTGGACAGCCTCATTTATGGGGTCTGAATTTGGGAAAGGGTAGGCGCACCCAGGACTGGGCAGGCAGTGGGGGTGTATGGTAGAATTGTGGGGTGGGGACTGCCCAGGGGCTCACCCAGAGTCTCCATGACCACTCCAGGGATCACCTCCTTCAGGACTTCACAGTTGGTGTGCAGGGCAGGGTTGGAGTTCATTTCCAGCAGCCACACCTGGGTGTGACACAGGTCAGCATGCCTACCCACCCACAGCCCATTTGGCCAGCAGGAGTCTGGGGGCCTGGTTCCCATTAGGTCCCATTAGGTCAGGTGACTCTGGGCAGATTGCTTCTTTCCTATGGCCTCAATCCCCTTATTTGACTAAGAAGCTGAGACCTTGATAATACATCCTGGGCTGCCCTGGGAGGGGGTACAGGAACTCAGCCTAAGTCACACACCTACGTTCAGGGCTGGGTGTGGGCAGGTTGGGGTCTGACTGCAGAGTCCACCCCATAGGCCTGCTTGAGTGGCTACTGTACAGATGTCCCCTCCTCCTTGCACCTGCCTATCAGACCCCAGGACAGCACCTTGAAGTTCTCATCAATCAGGAAGTCACAGCCAATGAGGTCGAAGTATCCCAGCTTACACTGGAGCTTGGACTTGACAGCCAGGAAGCAGTGTGCCATGATCTGCTGCATCCGCTTCTGTGGATGAGACAGGAGGGACTCTGTCACCTGTAGGCCCTAGTTACACCTTCCAGGCCTGAACAACCAGTCACACCCCTCACCTGCATGCCTACCTGCACCCTCACCCATATTCCCACCTGTACCTCACCGGCACAGCCGCACCTGCCCCCATTTTCACACTCTCAGTCATAGGCTCATAGCCAAGAACTCATTCAACAAGCCCATGGAATTCCTACTGTGCAGCAGGAACTGGGGATACAAGAGTAGAAAAAAAAAAAGAGAAATCTCTGCCCTTGAGCAGCTCTCTCATGGCAGGAGACACAGACAACAAATGGCACATGTAAAATCTTGGTAAGAATGGAGAGTTTTGTAGTCTTTTAACTTGTTCCTGATCACTGGTATCCTTGAAAATATCTCCCAGGACTGGAGATAGCACAACAGATCTTGAAAGGGCCAAAGGTGCTGTGCGTGGTGGCGCCCTGGGAAAGGGCCAAAGGTGCTGTGTGTGATGGTGCCCTGGGCAAGGGCCAAAGGTTCTGTGCGTGGTAGCGCCCTGGGAAAGGACCAAAGGTGCTGTGCCTGGTGGCACATGCCTGTAATGCCAGCACTTGGGAGGATGAGACAGGAGGATCATAGGTTTAGGCCAGCCTCAGAAACAGCGAGACTCTGTTTCAAAATTTAAAAATAAGTAAAATAGGGCTGGGGGTGTAGCTTGGAGGTAGAATGCCCCTGGGTTCAATCCTCAGTACTGCCCCTCCCTCCAAAAAAAGAAAAGAAAGGACCAAAGGAAAGTATGGGGTTGGGATCTCATCAAAGAGAATAAGAAGCCGGGCGTGGTGGCGCACGCTTGTAATCCCAGTACTTGGGGAGGCGGGGACCGGAGGATCTGGGTTCGCAGCCAGCCTCAGCTAATTAGTGAGGCCCTCTGCAACTTCGTGAGACCCGGTTTTAAAATAAAGTATAAAAAATAGGGCTGGGGGTGTAGTTCAGAGGTAAAATGCCCCTGGGTTCAATCCCCAGTATGGCAAAAAAAAAAAAAAAGAGAGAGAGAGAGAGAGAGAGAGAGAGAGAAAGAATAAGAGACAAAATTTAGAAGGAAGCCAATTCTGAAGTAGCAAAGCATAAGTGAAATAAATTCACTAGAACTGGATGTGGTAGCCCACACCTATAGTCTCAGATACTTGGGAAGCTGAGGCAGGAAGATCCCTTGATTCCAGGAGTTTGAGACCAGACTGGGCAAACATAGAGAGACCCTGTCTTTAAAAAAAAAATGCCAGAGGCCCTCAGAGATTTGAATTATTTGAATATAGGTCAACTAAAATCATTCATCTGAGGAAAAGAAAGAAAAAAATGAATAAAAATAAAGCCTCAGAGAACTGATCAAGCAGGCACATGCACAATGGGAGCCCCAGGAGAGGAGCAGAAAGAACATTTGAAGAAATAATGACAGAAAACTTCCCAAGTTTGATGAAAAACATTGACCTACATATTCAAGAAGCTCAGTGAACTCCAAGTAGGATACACTCAGAGATTCACTGCATCATAAACAAACTTTCAAAAGATAAAGCAAATGAAGCAAATGTTGAAATCGGCGAGAGAGACAACATATAAGGGAGCTTCACCCAGGGACATTCTACCTCTGAGCTACACCCCCAGCCCTTTTTAAAAATTTTTTATTTTGAAACAGGGTCTCACTAGGTTGATTAGAGTCTCACTACTTGCTGAGGCTGTCTTTGAACCTGCGATCCTCCTGTCTCAGTCTCCCAAGTACTAGGATTACAGGCATGCACCACCATGCCCAGAACTTTTTTTTTTTTGGTACCGGGGATTGCACCCAGGGGCGTTCTACCTCCGCGCTACACCACCGGCCCTATTTTTTTATACTTTATTTTGAAACCGGGTCTCATGAAGTTGCGGAGGGCCTCACGAGAGAGAGAGAGAGCTGAGGCTGGCCACAAACCCGGATTCTCCTGTCTCCGCCTCCCAAAGTACTGGGATTACAAGCGTGTGCCACCACGCCCGGCCCAGCACTTATTTTTAATTTTGATCAAGGTCTCACTAAGTTGCTAAGGCTGGCCTCTAACCTGCTATCTTTCTGTCTCAGCCTCCCAAATACTGGAATTACAGATGTGTGCTACCATGCCCAGCTTTATTTTTATATTTTGAAACAGGACCTCCTTAAGTTGCTAAGAGTCTCACTAAGTTGTGAGGTTAGCTTTGAACCTGCAATCCTCCTGTCTCAGCCTCCCAAATACTGGGATTACAGGCATGCACTACCACACCCAGCTATAGATTTGTGTGTGTGTGTGTGTGTGTGTGTGTGTGTGTGTGTGTGTTTGTGTGTCGTATTAGGGATTGAACCCAGAGGCATTCTACCTTCGAGCTACACCCCCAGCCCAATTTTACTTATTTGGAAACAGGGTCTCACTAGGTTGCTGAGAGTCTCACTAAGTTGCTGAGGCTGTTTTAGAACCTGTGATCCTCCTGTCTCAACCTCCCAAATACAAAGCTGGGTGTGTGCGACCACTCCCAGCTGTGGGTTTTTATTTTTATTTTTGGTACTGGGGATTGAACCCAGGGGCATTCTACCTCTGAGCTACACCCCCAGCCCTTTTTTAAATTCTATGTTTTTTTTTTTTTTTTGCGGTACCGGGGATTGAACCCAGGGGTGTTCTACCTCTGCGCTACGCCCCCGGCCCTATTTTTTATACTTTATTTTGAAACCGGGTCTCACAAAGTTGTGGAGGGCCTCACTAAGGAGAGAGAGAAAGAGAGAGAGAGAGAGACAGAGAGACAGAGACAGAGAGAGACAGAGAGCGAGCTGAGGCTGGCCGCGAACCCTGATCCTCCGGTCTCCACCTCCCAAAGTA
>PVJS01025355.1:0-27927 GCA_004027185.1 Glis glis
TTAGAGCTACCTCTCCCTGGGAAAATAGTGAATCAAAAACAATATCGCATACCTGGTGGGATTGAAGAGATTAGTGCCACCATCAAGGACTTGAAAGATGCAGGGGTGGTGGTTCCCACCACATCCCCATTTAACTCTCCTATTTGGCCTGTGCAGAAGACAGATGGGACTTGGAGAATGACAGTTGATTATCGTAAACCTAACCAAGTAGTGACTCCAATTGCGGCCCCTGTACCAGATGTGGTTTCCTTGTTAGAGCAGATTAACACATCCCCTGGTACCTGGTATGCAGCTATTGATTTGGCCAATGTCTTTTTCTCCATACCTATTCATAAGGACCACCAGAAGCCATTTGCCTTCAGCTGGCAAGGCCAGCAGTATACCTTCACTGTCCTACCCCAGGGGTATATCAACTCTCCAGCCCTGTGTCATAATTTAGTTTGCAGAGATATTGATAGACTTTCTCTTCTGCAAGGCATTACACTGGTCCATTACATTGATGACATTATGTTGATTGGGCCAAGTGAGCAAGAGTAGCAACCACTCTGGACTTGTTAGTGAAGCATTTGCATGCCAGGGTATGGGAAATAAACCCAACTAAAATCCAAGGCCTTCTACCTCAGTGAAATTTCTAGGAGTCCAGTGGTGTGGGGCATGCTGAGATATTCCTTCCAAAGTAAAGGATAAGCTGTTACATCTGGCCCCTCCCACAACTAAGAAAGAGGCACAACGTCTGGTGGGCCTGTTTGGCTTTAGGAGGCAACACATTCCTCACTTGGGTGTGTTACTCCGGCCTAGCTACCGAGTGACTAGAAAAGCTGCTAGTTTTGAGTGGGGCCCAGAACAGGAGCAGGCTTTGCAGCAGGTCCAAGCTGCTGTGCAGGTGGCTCTGCCACTTGGGCCCTATGATCCAACAGACCCTATGGTACTAGAGGTATTAGTGACAGATAGAGATGCTGTCTGGAGTCTTTGGCAAGCCCCCATGGGTGAATTGCAGAAAAGGTCCTTGAGATTTTGGAGCAAGGCCCTGCCATCATCCACAGACAATTACTCTCCATTTGAGAAGCAGCTCTTGGCTTGCTACTGGGCCTTCGTGGAAACTGAACATTTAACCATGGGCCATCAGGTTACCATGCGACCTGAGGTTCCCATCATGAACTGGGTTCTGTCTGATCCATCAAGCCACAAAGTTGGACGTGCACAGCAGCAGTCCATTATCAAGTGGAAATGGTACATACGTGATAGGGCCCGAGCAGGTCCTGAAGGTACAAGCAAATTACATGAAGAAGTGGCCCAGATGCCCGTGGGTCCTACTTCTGTTATAGTGCCTTCTGTCCCCCAGTGTGAACCTATGGCCTCATGGGGTGTACCATATGATCATTTGACAGAAGAAGAGAAAGCTCGGGCTTGGTTTACAGATGGTACTGCACAATATGCAGGCACTACCCAAAAATGGACAGCAGCAGCCCTGTAGCTGCTCTCTAGGACATCCCTGAAGGACTGTGGTGAAGGGAAATCTTCCCAGTGGGCAGAACTTCGTGCAGTGTACCTGGTTGTGTACTTTGCTTGGTAGGAAAAATGGCCAGATATACGATTATATATTGATTCATGGGCTGTGGCCAATGGTTTGGCTGGATGGTCTGGGAGTTGGAAAGAACATGATTGGAAGATTGGCGAAAAAGACATTTGGAGAAGAGGTATGTGGATAGATCTCTCCAGATGGGCACAAAATGTGAAGATACTCGTGTCCCATGTTAATGCCCATCAAAAGGTGACCTCAGCGGAGGAGGACTTTAACAATCAAGTGGATAGGATGACCTAGTCTGTGGATAGCAGTCAGCCTCCTTCCTCAGCCACCCCTGTGATTTCCCAGTGGGCTCATGAGTGGAGGCACAACAATGATTCCATTAAACTGGAAGTTAAGACTTCCCCCTGGCCACTTTGGGCTCCTCATGCCTTTGAATCAACAGGCTAAGAATGGAGTTATGGTGCTGGCTGAGGTTATTGATCCAGATTACCAAGGGGAAATTGGACTATTACTCCACAATGGGAGTAAGGAAAAGTATACCTGGAAAGCAGGAAATCCCTTAGGGCGTCTCCTAGTATTGCCATGTCCTGTTATTAAAATCAATGGAAAACTGCAACAACCTAATCCAGGCAGGATGGCAAATGTCTTAGACCCTCCAGGAATGAAGGAGTGGGTCACGCCTCCAGGTAAAGAACCAAGACCTGCTGAAGTGCTGGCTGAAGGTAGAGGAAATACAGAATGGGTAGTAGAAGAAGGTAGTTATAAGTACCAACTACAGTCACGAGACCAGTTACAGAAATGAGAATTGTAATTGCTATAAATATTCTTATTATTCCATTAAGAATATGTTTGTATATATATATTTATATGTGTTAAGTAGATATCTCTATCTTATTTTCTCCCTTATTTCTCTATCATATAATATAACACTGATGGACTTCAGGGGAAGTGACTGGTGCATTTCTGGTTGTATGTGGGATATCTTTATCATGTTAGGTGAGATTTTGATATTGTTACTGTATTTATTTGAAGATTAATATGATTTAAAAAGACAGAGTTAGGAGTCAAGTTGACAAGGGGTGGACTTGTGATAGTTAATCTAATTTGTCAATTTGACCGGATCATGACACACCAAAGATCATGTGACTTTGGGTGTGTAACAGCAGATTAAATAGAAAATCCTGCCCTAAATGTAGGCAGCAGGGTTCTGATAGGTGCAGGACTTAGATAAAAGAAGGAGAAAGCCGTGTAGAGGGATGCGCGACTCTTTCCAAAGAAAACGCATCTGCTCTTGTCTGAGATCATTGGTCTCCAACTTCGCCGTTTCTCTGAAGAGCTTCTTGATCTTCTGCTCTTGTCTGAGATTGTTGGCCTCCAGCCCTTCGAACTGAAAGTTCACTGTGCTTTCTCCGAAGAGCTCTTAGACTGCTCGACCAGCTACTGGTTCCTCTGACTCTCCACGTGCAGTCGGAACTCGGGACTACATTGTAAGCTGATTTGATAAATTCCTTTTTCCATATACTCATTCTGTGAATTCTGTTAGTCTAGTGAACCCTGACCAATACACATACACAGAGGGAAGGTCAAGACAGAGGCAGAAATTGTATTGATGAAGCTACAAGCCACAGAACAGAAAGGATAGCAGCACCCATAGGAAGCTAAGAGAGAAGCATGGAACACATTCTCCTCTAGGGCTTCAGAGAGCATGGCCCTGCTCATATACTTGAATTTCAGACTTATTACCTTCAGAAATAGGAGAGAATAAGTTTTTGTTTTAAGCTACTCCATTTTGGTGCTTTCCTATGGTACCCTAGGAACTAATATAGTGTTACCACATATTAAATTGAAAGCTCTGAATGGCATAGACTTGTATGTTTTATTAATATTCCTTTTAATTTGTTGATTTATAACTAATCTATTTCTTGTTTAACATTAAAATATAATTAGTAGGTCTGGACTACTAATTTTCAGGATCTTTTAATTGCCTAAGTTCTGCAATGATTGGGAGAAGAATAAACATTTATTGAAATGCTCCCCTATAAAAAATAGTGTGATTGGCATTTTATGCTTATTTGTTCCTTAAATCCTCATAGCAATCTTATGTAGGCATATTTTCCTAAAAAGGCTGATGTGGAAACTGTGGTTAAGAGACCACCGCTTATTTATTCCCTCAATTTAGGTTAAGTTTCATTTATCATGTTGCTATAGTACTTACTATGCAATCTAGTATATATTATGTATTTAATAAATGTTTAATGATAGAAACTTGAATATCTGAATATTGCAGAATGGAAGAATACTTTTTAATTACAAATAAAATCAAGACAAAAAGCTCCTCATTTTGGACTTCTTGTATCTCTCATTGTGTAGTGGTCTACAGCCTGAATCACTGATTTTTTTAATTTATAAACTTTATTTTTATAACCATTCTAAATTCACAGAAAAATGGGATTTTCATATACTTCTTGTTCTCTCTCTCACACACGTCCTCTTCTACTATCAACATCCCATGCCACAGTGGTGTGCTGAATCACTTTGTAGCCACTTGAGAATCTGTGGCACACATGGATTTTGAATTGGGGTTCATGGGTCCCCTATAACCGTATTTATTAATTTAGATACCTTCTATTAAGAACATTAGAGCATCAGTAGGGAGAAGTAAAGGATACACTCTTACAGGATCCAGTTAGGGTGGACCTTTCCTATTTCAGTCTTTTAGAAAGGCAGCTATGTTATAAATTTTTCTATCTAGCTTTACCTGTTCCCTAGCATAAGTTAATCACTCATATTCTGTAATAATGTTGAATTTAGTGTATATGACTATTGAAATGCTCATCACATTACAGGTAAGTCATTTGTTCATTGCTTGATGATCTCTTTCAAGGAAGGCACCAGGTATTTCTCTCTTTATATTTAATGCACAGCACAATATCTGGCACATTGAAAGTGCTCAAGATATTTATTAATTTAAATTTAACAAATATGCTCTGTGTGTCAGGCACTATGTAATGCATTGCAGCTTTTAATCTTGAAAACAACCATATAGAAATGCTCATTATTATTTTAAGGACAAGAAAACAGAAACCCAGAGGATATAATTGATCTGTGTAATATCACATGTATAGCCAAGTTGGTGTATCCTCTAGAAGCTCTATATAGAGCCCACTGTGTATTTAAGTATATGAAATATAGACCATAGTGTAAAAAATAGAAGTAACTTCAAAGTTAAATTTAGTGATCAATTAAATATTTGTTTTAACAGCCGCATTACATGTTGCATTTAGCCATTCATAATGAATTCATAATTCATTAGGTTTAAAAAGAGTTTGTAGGCAGATTTCTAATTTCATAGAACAGTTACCAAGAAATCATAAAAATGGTAAATTCAGTGAGTTATTCGTTACCAAAGAGATCAAAAGCAAATTTATTCTAAAAATTTGAAGGTTTACATTTAACATGGCATGTGCTTAGTTTTATAAATACTTCATGTAATGTACTGAACATGTGTGCTCAGTACCTATCAAGCACTAAGACACGGCACTGAAGCAAATGGTAGTACTGGCTTTTACATTTTCACTTTTCCACTCTGTCTTCTGCCAGGACCTATGTTACTTGGCAATTAATAAGTATTTTGATAATCAATGTTTCGTGTAATTTTTCAAAAATGCTTTTTCTTATGTTAATATTTACTAAGAACATATAATTTGCTCCCAGCTGTCCAATTTATAACAAAGCATTCTTGGTCTTTGAAGTATGAATATATGCAGCTTGATTAGACTTCAAATACTTGTAATG
This sequence comes from Glis glis, assembly GCA_004027185.1. Classification (NCBI taxonomy): domain Eukaryota; kingdom Metazoa; phylum Chordata; class Mammalia; order Rodentia; family Gliridae; genus Glis; species Glis glis. The sequence continues at coordinate 5,324 of PVJS01025355.1, forward strand.
AGAACATTATTTTACATTAATTTGTGTTTCCTGTGTCTTTAGCATTTGGCCTTGTATTTAATTAGTAAATGCTGTGATTAAAATTTATTTTCATGAGACAGTTTGTCTAATATAGATTTTGGTGGCTACTAGCCTTTACTTGAATTGCCCAGTGATAGAGATTGCATTGCAGTATTACTAATAATTTCCTTATTTTTAATTTTATTGTGATATATATCATATGCTATAAAACTCACTAATTTTAAGTATATGTTTCAGTGGTTTTTACTATGTTCAGAATTTTGCAACCATCACCATAACAGAATTTTAGCCAAATAGAAACCCTGTATGTATTATCAGTAATTCCAAAGCCTATCCTCTTCCCTACCCCCTGGAAACTATTAATCTACTTTCTGTCTCCATGGATTTACTCATTCTGAATGTTTCATATGAATGGAATCATATAGTTTTATACATACATCTGGGCTTTGTGAGCAGCTTTTGTCACTTAGCTTAATGTTTCTAAGGATCATTCATGTGGTAATATCTATCACTACTTCATTTTTTTTCTTAGGTACATGAAGTTTATTTTATATTTTTAATCTTATTATGTATATTTAAAGTATTCAACATGATGCAAGATACATATGTAGTAAAATGATTACTATAGTGAAACAGATTTATATATCCATCATTTCACATAGTTACTCATAATTGATGAGTAACTATGAGATATAACTATAAATGAGATATAATTGGCTCATTTAGCAAAATCCTGAATACAATAAGCTATTATTAACTACGGTCCTCATGGTATTCACTGGGTTGTTCAACTTGGTCATCCTACAGTTTTTGCTAATTTGTATTCTTTAACATACATTTCCCATTTCCTCTCCTCACCCTAACACTGGTAACTACTGCTTTATTCTCCATCTTTATATTTCACCTTTTTTATTATTCCACACACAAGTAATATCATGCCATAATTTTTTTCCCTGTATCTGGCTTATTTCACTAAGCATGATGTCATCCAGGTCCACCATTTGTGTTGTGACAAATGGCAGGATTTACTTATTTTTTTGTTGATGGATGCCTCTACTTTGTTTCAGTATCTTGGCTATTAACAAGGGAATGCAGGCATTTTTATGAGGTATTGATTTCATTTCCTTTGGCTATATTCACAGAAGAGATTGTTGGGTCATATGGTAACTCTATTTTTAATTTCTTTAGGAACCTATATACTATTTTTCATAATGGCTGCACCAATCTGCATTCTTACCAACAATGTGCATAGTTCCATTTTCTTTATATCCTCACCAGAACTTTTATATCTTATCTTTTTGAAAATAGCTATTCTAATGAGTGTAAGTTAATATCTCATAGTGGTTTTGATTTGCATTCCCTTGAGATTAGTCATGTGGAACAGCTTTTCATCATAACTATTCCTTTTGGCCTATTTTTATGTCATTTCAGGAGAAATGTGTGTTCAAGTCCTTTGGCCATTTTTAAACATGGTTTTGCATTTTCTTGCTATTTAGTTGTATGAATTATTTTACTTGTCTTTTAATAAAGACTTTGTTTTATTCTGTTTTATCAGGTATATTATTTGCAAATATTTTTCCCAATTTGTAGGTTGTCTTTTTATCTTGTTGATAGTTTCCTTCACTGTAAAGAAAGCTTCTTCTTTTATGTCCTGTTTATCTATTTGTGTTTTTGTGCTCTTGGTTTTTAGTGCGATATCTAATAAATCATTGCCTAGACCAAAGTTAAGGGTTTTTTTTTTCTCTGTTTTCTTCGAGGAATTTTGTGATCTTAGGTTCAGGTTTCTCACTGATTTTGAATTTATTTTTGCATATGGTATAAGATATGGACCCAGTTTTATTCTTTTGTATGTGGAAATTAAGTTTTTCCAGAACAATTTATTGAAGAGACTATATCTTTCCCATTGTGTCTTCTTAATTCTATTGTTGAAAATTATTTGATTATATTTGATTGCATATGTTTGGAATTATTTATAGGTTCTTTCTCTTCCACTTGTCTATGTGTCTGTTTTTATGGCAGTATCATACTGCTGTTATTGCTACATATTTAATATAATTTGAAGTCATGTAGTGTCATGCTTCCAACTTTGTTTCTCTTTGCCAGTATTGCTTTGGGTATACAAATTGAGAATTTCTGCTGTTCTATACAAATTTCAGTATTTTTCTATTTCTATGAAGAATGCCTTTGGGACTTTTCATAAGGAATGTGTCGAATCTGTATATTCTGAATAGTAATGTTTTAACAGTATTCTGATCCATGAACATAGGGTATTTTCTCCCAAATCTGAGTATCTTATGTTTCCCTTTCTTGCTTAATTGTCCTGGCTACAGTACAGTGTTTAATAGAACTGAGAAGGCTAGATGTAGTCTTATTCCTAATCATGAGCAGAAAGCATTATCTTTTTCATTGTATATGCTGTTTGTTGTGGATTTTTTTTCTGTAAAAGTACTTTATTAGGTTGAACTTCCTTTCTATTTTTAGTTGGTTAAAGGTCTTGTTTTGTTCTGTTTTACTCTTAGAAAGTATTGGATTTTGTCAAATGATTTTTCTGTATCTATTGAGATGAATATGTGATTTTAAATCTACATTCTATTATGTTTTGTTTTATTACATTGAATTTTAGGATACTAAAACAACCTCACATTCCTCAGAAAATCTACACTCTATTTTTCATGGCTAATAATCCTTTTTAAATGTACTGTGTTATGGGTTTCTGCATTTATATTCTGAAGAGATATTGATCTATAGCATTTTTTCTTTGTGATGCATTTGTATGTCAGAGTAATCCTAATTTAACAAAGGGAGGTTAAAAGTGTTCCTTCTTTTGGGGGGAAAGAATTTGTGAAGGACTGATAATTCTTCTGATGTGTTTGTATATTACCCTGTGAAAACACCTGGGCCTAGGCTTTATTCTTTGGATGTTTTAAAATACTTAATCAAATCTCTTGTTGTCAGTCTGTTCAGGTTATTTCTTTTTCTATGAATTTTCTTCTAGGTTGTCTTTTTGTTTTTATAAGATGTCCCTATTTTCATTCTTGACCCGTTAATTTGAAACTTTTCAATTTTTTATCATTTTGGATATGGCTTTCCTCATTTGTGAGGATATTTTCAAAGAAGTAACTTGTTATTTATTTATTTTTTCTTTATATAATTTATATTAGTTCTAACATTTATTTCTTTTTGTCTTCTTGACTTGGGGTTAGTTTGTTCCTTATTTTTTAGTTTTATAAGATTAAACATTAGTTTACTCAGTTATACAGACACACACACAAACATATACATAGTACACTTTTGAAGCTATAACTTGCCCTCTGGTAACTAGCTATATGTCCATAAAGTTGGAATGTTTTCATTTTTATTCATCTGAAGATAATATTACAACTTGTGATTTTTCTTCAATCCATTATTTAGAGATATATTGCCATATCTCTTTCTGTTATTGATTTTTAATTAAATTACATTATGAAGAATATTCTTTGTGTTGGTTTGTTTCAGGGACTAGTATAGTGTACGGCATATCCTGGAGAATGCCTCTTCTGTACTTGAGAAGACAATATATTCTGCTATTATTGTGTGGAACATTCCTTAAATTTCTGTTAGGGCTACTTGATTTATAGTGTTATTCAAGGCTTTTATTTTAAAATAATCTCTCTAGTACTATACAATATTCAGAGGCTTCAAAAGTATTGATTTTATTGTTATCTAGTTCTCATATCAATTATGTTGACTTTCCTTTACATATTTTGGGACTCAACAGGTGAATATATGTTCATAAGAGTATACTTTCCTGACAGACTGATACTCTCATCATTAAAAAAATCCTTTTTTGAATAGAACTTTTCTTTAATGGCTATTTTACCTATTAGTATAGCCACTGACAGTTTGTATTTGTCTTCTCTGTATCATGTCTTTTTTTCTTCTGTATTCATTTCCGAGTTAATTTTTGTTAATCAGATAGTTTTTGGTGCACTTCAGAAATTTTCTTGATGGTTCTTTTACTCTTCCTTCTCTTTTTATTGTTCCTGGTTGTTGTGGGGAATATAGTTAACAACTTAAAATAATCTAGTTGGATTAATAGTAACTTGTTTTCAATCAATACTAAAACTATGCTCTAATTTCTTCTCTCTCCTTTTTTTTTTTTACTTTTTGTGGTACTAGGGATTGAACCCAGGGACATTCTATCTCTGAGCTACACCCCCAGCCCTATTTTTTAATTTTAATTTTAATTTTGAAACAGGGTCTCTAGGTCGCTGAGAGTCTCACTACTTGCTGAGTCTGTCCTCAAACCTGCAGTCGTCCTGTCTCAGCCTCCCAAATACTGGGATTACAGGCATGTGCCACCACGCCTGGCTTCTTCTCCCTCTATCTACTGATATTATGTAAAATTTATAATCACAAGTTATAAATCCACAAAGACAGTTAATAATTATTGATATAGGCAGTTATCCATGAAAATAAATGGGAGGGAAAAGATACAATAAAAATAAGTTTATACTGGTTTTCATTATGTCTATGTAGTTACTGATAATTTACTGATAATTTTTTCTTTGTATGGCTTTAAATTACCATCAACTCTCTTTCATTTCAGCCTAAAAAACCTTTCCTTAGCCTTCCTTCCTTCCTTCCTTCCATCCATCCTGGGAATTGAACCTAGGGATGTTCTACTTCTGAGCTACACCCCCCAAACTTTTTATTTTGAAACAGGGTATTGCTAAGTTGCCGAGGCTAGCCTTGAACTTGTGATCCTCCTGTCTGTGCATCCCAAGTACCAGAATTACAGAGTGTGCCACCATACCTGACTCCTTAATATATATCCTTAGTTTTTCTTATACAGCACATTTTCTACCTACGAGGTATCTCAGTTTTTATTGTTGTTGTTTGTTTATTGGGGGATGTCTTAATTTCTGCTTCATTTTTGAAGGGGAGTTTATCTGGACATATAATTCTTAGGCAACAGTAGTTTTCAAAACTTTGAAGGTATCCAACCTACTGTCTATTTGGTTCAGTAGATTCTGATGAGAACTCAGCTGTTCTATTGAATATTCCTTGTATAACTCATTATTGTCATTCTGCTTTAAAGATTTTTCTATTTTCCTTTGTCTTTTGCCAATCTGCCTAATATGTATTTAGGTGTGAAACTCTTTGATTTTATTCTACTTAAGCTTTCTAAATAAGTAAAAGAATATTTTTCATCAAATTTGTGAAGTCTTTGATATTTTTCAAACAATTTTTTTCTGGCCCTTTCTCTTTGTCTTTTCTTTCTGGAACTCTCATTATGCACATGTTGGTATGTTTGTGTCCCACAGATCTCTCAGGCTCTGTAATCACTTTCTCCATTGTCTTCAATTATGTTTGTTAGATTAAATAATCTCTATTGAACTCTCTTCAAGTTGATAGATTCTTTTTCTACTAGTTCAAATCTAGTATTGAACCCCACCATTGAATTTTCCATTGGTTTATTGTATTTTCAACTGTAGTATTTCTATTGAGATGTTTCCATAATTTATACCACTATTTATTGATAATGATTCTCTATATTTTGATGAGATGTTATTGTTGCAATTCCCTTTAATTCTTTCAGCATGGTTTTATATCTTTACACATGTAGAATAGTTTTATCTGTTAATTCCAATATTTGATTCCTCTCTTTGGGATATTACCTGTTGGCTGCTTTTTACCTTATTGTACATGTGGCATAATTTATGCTTATTTGCATTCCTCATAATATTTCATTAAAAAACAAACAAAAATGTAATGGAGGGTAATGTAATGACTTTGGCATCAGATTCCTCCACTCTAACATTTGTTGTTATTGCTATTTTCTGTTGTCATAGGTGCTTGTTTTCCAGTCTTCCTGGACTGATTCTATAGCTTCCAGAGTCCCTGCAGTGTGCAGACACTGATTTTTCACTAGCTTTTGATTTGCTTTGTTTCAAGTTCTTGCTTTTACTTTTAAGCTTCCTTTGTGTGTGTATGTGTGGTGTCACATGTGGGTTAGTAAAATTGAGTTGTCTGCTAATGATGGGTCAGATTTCCTTAAATGACTCACCCATGTATTTTCTACCCTTTGCCAGTAAAATCTGTGCAAGAAGGTTCACCTGAAATATCATACATTTTACAACACAACCTTTGATTTTACTTCCTGATTGTACAGGCTTCAAGGTTAACCACAGGTGAACAACTGATGCTTTCTCCTGCCCCATCTTTCTTGGGCATATACACATCTTTCTAGCCCTTCAGGTATTTCTCTGGGTATATCTCAAAATATCTGCTAGATATTTTCAAAGTTCCCGTTTATTTTATTTTAGTTCTCCAAGGTTTCCTTCTAAATTCCTGGCCAGGTTCCTTCTTTTCCTAACTAAAACTACACACTTAGGCAGCTGAGAAGTTGCCAATGGTTCACTATTGTTTTGGTAATGCACTGATAGTAGGTTTATCTCTACTTCAAAAAATAAATGCAGGATTAAATGGTTTATTTATTGCTGATTATTTTCTTAAAATTGTCTACACTACTATTGCTGCCAATGAGGACTAGTAATTAGTGGTGTACATGGGCCTTTCATGTGCATATTTTTTTAATCCTAATTGTGATGCTAAAGAATCCAGACACTTAGCTTGGCAGGTACTATTCAAAAGAGATACATAAAAAGGAATAACATTTATTAAGGTTCATATTTATTCAGGAAATATATATTGAGTATATATCATATGTTCAACAAAGTACTTGCCCAAGGGTACACTATATATAATGTATATTTACATATATACATAAATACATACATATGTAAATACATATATGTAAATTTTAGAAAATGCCATGTGTATTTATTGAAAACTTACATTTGTTTTTAAAATACTAAGCTACTCCAAATTAGTCTTCATTTATCTAGTAGCCTGATATCCAGTAAGGGTTAGGCAGGGGAGTGTGTAAAGTCTACAGGAAATGTCAGAATTTTAACTTATGTTTATGTTCTTAGGTAGGCAGAATTCCAGATTCATTAATTACATTATTTACTATGAAAAAAATCCATAAATCTAGATTTCTACATATTTTCTGCGGAAAATAAAATCAGGAGTATAGAAATCATATGTATCTTTGTTGCCAGTACCTCCCACACTCTCTAGCATACAGTTAGTGCTCATTTTATATTTTTCTCAATAAATGAATTTTGGCTTGGAGCTGCCTGCCTTAAACAGGCACAATTTTTTTTTCTTATATGAAAACTTGTAAACACTCACAGAGTAAATCAGTATAATGTAGATGAATGCTGAAGGCTGCTTCCTTAGAATATTTGTCACACTAGTTGTGAATATCTTCTTTGTTTTCTACTCAATAATTTGCCATGGTTATTAATCTTTTTTAGATAAAGATCACTTTGAAGATTCCAAAAGATATATGTGGACCTTTCTCTAGGGTGAGAGAAAAAATAGTACTTCTATATTTATCTATTGATATGTAGTTTTTTTTTCTTGTGGTTATGAAGGAGGGCATTAGCTCAATAACCCATTAAGATGATACCAATCAGTCATGGTTAATTTTTCTGTAAGAAGAGAAGTTGCAAAATCACTAAAACAAACAAAGCTTTTCTTGTACTCACATTTAGGTTCAATGCTAATGACTTGGACACAGCTCCAGTCCTTGTGCCTTTTCACTCTGGGGCTCAGCATGAAGGGGCAGTGTCCTTCTAGGACATGTTGTTTATGGGGCAGAGGGAAGTTACTGTATGCTTGTAAGTGGAATTGTTCATTTCCACACACTGACTGTCACTGGCCAAAGAAAGTTAGTTATGCTGTTAATGGAGTGGGGAGGTGAATTCTGCCCTAGGAAGACGTAATACTAGATATACAGCCAAGCCTGACTTCATCAGTCTGTTCAAAGAAAGGTAGGTGATAATAAAGGGTACAGTAATGTCTATCGGTGGTACCTGAGTAAGAACTCAAATTATTTTACTCATTTTTGTAGGCTTATTAGTTAGGATTTCCTAGAGAAACAGAATGAATGAATGGGATGTGTATGTATATATAGATACAGAGAGATTTGTTTCAAGGAATTGGTCATGTGATTATAGTGACTGGCAAGTCCAAAATGTACAGTTCAAGTCCAAGGGCTGTGAGGGTGGAGATCTTGGGAAAGGCTGATGTAGCCATCAGCATTCTTGCAGTCATAATCTAAATATCTGACCACATAAGTTAGAGGAAAGAAGATTTATTTTCTTACAGTTTCGGGCTCAGTCCATGTGAGGCTGGGGACCGCGGATCTCAGGGCATGGGGAGGAGTGGAGAAAGAGAGCACATGAGCTGTGCTCCTCATATCACATCACAGAGAGCCAGCGGGGTGGGGGCTGAGGGGGGGAACCCTTTATATAATTGCCAAGGCCGAACCCCCAGGAAACCACCTCCAGCCACACCCTACTGGCCTGGGTTTCCACCGGGAGACTGCTGGGATTATAACCCTCATGACTCCACTATATCAACCCTGGATATTAATAAATGAGCTCTTTAGGGGACATTTTATATCTAACTCTAACAGCTGATGTTTCAGTTCATGTCCAGAGGTCATCTGCTAGCCGAATTCCTTTCTGTTTAGGTAAGAACAGGCCTTTGACGGATTGAATGAAACTCACTCACATTACAGAGCACCATCTGCTTTACTCAGAATTCACCAACTTGATTGTTAATGTCATCTAAAACAATTCCCACCCCTACATATCCTCAATAATGTTTGATCACATATCTGGGCACCATAAAATTGGGTTGACACATAAAACTAATCACACAATCTCTATAGCTATCCTAGCTCATTTGTGTATCTGTATCATAACATGTGTATAGGCCAACCCTCCCAAAAGATTTATGGAGCATTTAATATAATTATGACATTATGCTCTGCACTGAAAGAGCATATACACGAGAGGTTCTTTTCTGTTTCTTATAGGCAGAGTCCTGAGCTATATCCTCAGCCCTATTTTTTATTCTTTATTTTAAAACAGGGTCTCACTGAGTTTTGAAGGGCCTCACTGTGTAGCTGAGGCTGGCTGGGAACCTGAGATCCTCCTGTCTCAGCTTCCTAAGTACTGGGATTACAAGCATGCACACCACACCCACCTATAGGCAGAGTTTTGAGTATTTTTTTCTTGGTGTATTCCTGGTCCTTAGAATAGCATTTTGTGACATAGAAAGGCTCAAATATTTTGTTAATGGAAGAAAAATGAATGAAATTAGATGGGGCATCCCAAGGAGTAAACAAATAGCTATAAAAGAAGCAGGGCAATGTCAAATATCAAAGTAAAAGGTCCACAGTATTTTAAGAAGAGGAAAAAGAAGAATACAATTAGATTTCCAGATGTCAGTAATATTTGAGAGATCATGAATGACATTTATTTATTTATTTATTTATTTAATTTTGTGGTGCTGGGAATTGAACCCTGAGGCATTCTACCTCTGAGCTATACACCCAGACCAACTTTATTTCTTACTTGGAAACAGGGTCTCACTAGGTTGTTGAGAGCCTCACTAAATTGCTGAGGCTGTCCTCGAACCTGCAATCCTCCTGTCTCAGCCTCCCAAGTACTAGGATTACAAGCATGCACCACCACGCCCGGCTCATGAATGACATTTAAATAGAAGCTGAATCAGGCAGAGAATAGAAAGGAGGGAGTATTAAATAAAGGATAGAGTATAATTAAGGTACAAAAGTATATTTCATTTGCTGCAAATAAACTTGTAAAACTGATTTGGTGAAAGTTGGGAAGATCAATTCATCTGTCGATGGACACCTTGGCTGGTTCCAAAGTTTGGCAATTGTGAATTGTGCAGCTATAAACAGATACACATGCATTAATCTGGTAGTTTGGTTTCAGTTCTTTTGGGTAGATGCCTAGAAGTGGTATTGCTGGGTCATATGGTGGTTCATTACCATTCTTCTGAGGATCCTCCACACTGTTTTCCAAAGTGGTTGCACTAATTTGCAATCCCACCAACAGTGTAGTAGAGTTCCTACTTCTCCACATCCTCACCAGCACTTGTTGTTGTTTGTGTTTTTAATGATTGCCATTCTTATTGGGGTTAGGTGAAATCTCAGGGTAGTTTTGATTTGCATCTCTCTGATTGCTAAAGAAGAACAAAATTATATCATTTGCAGGGAAATGGAGGGCACTGGAGAACATTATGCTAAGTGAGATTAGTCAGTCACAAAGAGTGAAAAGTCAAATGTTCTCCCTAATAAGTGGAAGCTAGGGAGAATGGGACTTAGAAGGGACCCCAGACAGAGAAGGAGAAAACTTTAGTTGAGCAAAGAAGGAAACCTAACTGAGGGAGACCGGAGGGGGGAAGACAGAAATACACTAATGCACATGATGTGTACACACAAACTTATCAGAGTCAATCACTATGCTGAGCATGGAAAGGAGGGAAGTGGGAGGGAATAGGGTGGGATTTGAGGGAGGGCTAAATGAGTAATGTGTGCATGCATGCTTCTGATACCCTGACACTTATCAAAACATATAACTACAATGCACCAATAAATGTAATAAATTAAAAAAAAAGGAAAGTTGGGAAGAGAGTCTATGACCCTTCCTATTGGGGAAAAATGGAAAAAAAGTCATGATTGGGAGTATGTTTCAGGCACAGTTTTTCTGGCAGTTATTCAAATGATGGATAGTGCCTGGATCTTGATCAAATTGAGATTGTTAGAATGGAAGGAAGTGACTGTACTCTAAGCCTCATCTATAAGGTGGTAGTGGAACAAAAACCATGTCACCAATAGGAGACACTTCAGTAAAGGTTGCCAGGTCCCCAGAACTCTAATCTCGATGAGGAATCTGTCTTCATTAGTATTCTAAAACCTATATTGCCCATAATAAATGGAAATAACATCTCTGATTGGTTGAAAAGATAACAGCTTTGTTTTAATGGGGTCTGATGCTTTCCCCTGGATCCTTCCCCATCCCCCCTCTCCCCATAGAGGGCATTGAGCTTGGCATTGGTATTCTCACATATGTACATAATGTCAATTGAAGTGATTCCTTCATTGATCCTCCCTCTCCCCACCTTTCCCTAGACCACCTTCCTGGCTCCACTGAAGTTTCTCCTCCATGATCTGAAGTCTCTCTGGTATCCTGATTATTCCCTAGCTTCCACATATGAGAGAATATATTACCAAAGTTTCTGTGACTGGCTAATCTCAGCATAATGTTCTCCAAGTCCATCCATTTTCCTGCAAATGACATTATTTTGTTCTTCTTGATTGCTGAGTAGAATTCCATTGTGTGTATATCCCATAATTTTTCAAAATAATTCTCCATAGAAAATGACAATAGAGACTGTCTCTAATTAACTGCCTGGGAGCTTTAAGTTCATAACTTATTTTCTTTCTAAGGCACATATGAGATTAAAATTCCTCTCAAAGTCTTAATTACCATTTTCCTTCTGTACATTTATTCTTTTAATTATCCAAGTAACTTAAGATTATAATTTTCTCATAAAAATTAATGTTACAGAAAAAAATGAAAATCCCCTTCTCATCAATTTCACTCTTCAGATGTATTCATTCTTATTTTGGCATATATATTCTGTTTGGTGCATTATTTAAGTAACAAATATTTTGAAATTATAACATGCCCATTAATAACAGAATAGGTACACTGCAATTTACCCATTTTATAGATGATATAGTAGTTAAATAGAATAAAATAGTGAGATAACTCTTGAAGGTGTTTTTTGTCATGTTAAAAAACCCTGCATAGCAGTACATGTTTTCCTATGGGTATATATATGTAGATGTGCATACATGCACAGACATGCACAAAACATAAATGCCAAAAGAATAATAATTACATCTGAAGAGGAGTTGATGAGAAGGTAATTTTCACTTTTTCTGTAACATGAATTTTTATGAGAAAATTATATTTATGTATTGCTTAGGTAACTAAAAGAATGAATTTATACAAAGTAAATGATAATTTTGATAGTAAGAGAAATTATTTTAATCTCATATGTTCCTTAGGAAAGAATAAAATAAGTTATACACATAAAGCTCTCAGGCAGTTAATCAAGGACAATCTCTATTGTCATTTTGTGTTGAGAATTGTTAAAAAAAGTCATGTGAAAGGACAATCATGGAATCCAAATTGAAAGAAATAAAAGAAAATTATGAATAGTGAAAAGAGCTGGCAGGAAAGAAATGGTAAAATATTGGCAAACACAAATGTGAATTTCTGAATTCTAATTGGGCAGAGTAATTGGATAGATCAATTAGTTGTCATGGTGGTTTGGGAAGAGGAATGATATTTTAGAGTATTCATGCTGGGAATAAAAACTACAGTTGCCCTTTTTTGGCACATATAACTGAAAAATTGCACAAAAATATTTAATTATGAAAGGAAAAACAAACATTTGTTCCACTCTCTGCCAGGTTTTGACCTAGAAAGAACTGCAATGATTCATGAAACAATTTCAACTCTTTCCTATAAACATATTCAACTCAATGTTTTAAATATATATGGTGTAATTTCTAAATACAACCTGGGGCATAAATAGTATGTTCAAAGTGACTACAAGTAAGTGCATTCAGTTGAATAAAGTTTACTGTAAGAGTTAAGCATTTATTGTGTAAGATATAAAGTATAACAAAATAGACTACCGTAGGTTTTTTTCCCTCCCCTTTCTTGTTTTTAAGGAGAGTATCACACAGTTGCAAAATCAGTAGGAGACTATGGAGTTAATAACATCGCAACTCAGAATATTATAGGTGATCTAACAGGCCTTACTTGTTCTCCCTCTTCTTCCCAGTCCTCCATCATCTCAAATATGTGGAGTTTCTCTGTACTATATGCTTGAATAGCTCCAGTATTGGGAAATTTATCATCTGTAATGATAGCTCCATCTTTAAATTCTGTCTTTGAATAGTCTCTGTTGATATGAATGCTTATGTATCTTTCTGCTGCCTTGGTCTTTACTGAGGAAACTGGGGGTGGGGAGGGGTCTATTTTACTTTTCTTTCCTCATGTATCTTTTTACAAGGATCGCACGGATAGCATGTGAAGTAATGACATATAAATCTAGGTTTCTACTGATGTTTTAAATGTAAACAATTCTCTAGAGCTAGATGTTTTATCCACTGTGAAGTTATGCAACTAGTAAACAGGTGGGATCTATGATAAAGGAAAAAAATGCTGAAAACATAAATAAATATGACCTTCTGGTGGGAAGCAAACCTGGTTTTTGTAAAGGGAAATCATGCTTGACTATTGTAGATCTTTGAATGGGTAACTAAAATAATGGATTAGTAAGGGCAAGGGAGTATATGTTATTTAGACTTCATTTTGATTTTGGCAAAGTTCCTAATCAAAGGCTGTTTTATAAGTACATGAATTACTGTGAAATTGAGGTGGGAAGTAGGGGGAGTTGTTTAGTCATGGGTAGGAAATTAGCTTAGTGACATAAAACAGCGATGAACAGGCACTTTCCTACATGGATAAAAATAAATAGTAAAGTCCTCCATAGATTGCTGCAGGGCCCAGATTTATTTAACCTAATCTGGGGAAAGAGCACTACCACAAAAACTCCCAATCTCCATATGTTCTGCAGCTTTTTTGCATAACAAAATGCTATTTTAATGGGTCTACAGCTGCAAAAGATCTCCTGAGGCAGGGTGTGTATAGAGAAGTCACATATGGCTTCACATAAGAGCAAGGTTAAGGAAAAATAATCTAAACTCTGTATATGTTTATAGGCAAGCAGGCCACAAATAGGCTTTTTGACTAAGAAGTGGGATTTGTACTAACACTGTGTAGATACAAAATCATTGTTCTGTAGTCAACCAGGTCATCATGGCTGTGAGAGTCATCAGAAAGAGTGATGGAAACTCAGCAGACAGGTGCTGCATTGGTCTATCATAATGTCCATTTCCTTCTAGAATACTACAAGAGTTCTCTCTTTTTTTAGCCTAAAAGAAGTAATAATAACATCTAAGACTAACAATGTTTATAATCAACATAAATGACAAACTGATAGAAATCAACAAAGCATAAAAGGCAATTATTTATAATTTTTAAAGTCTTAAACATTATAAGCTCTTCTCTAGGGTACCTGGACTTTTCTTGAAGCTTGACCAAAGTTTACGAAAAAATGAAAGGAAACAGTATTCTGATATTGACAAGTAAATTTATGAAACTCACTCTTACAATTAGTACAGGCAGAAATAATATGTTGAGAAACCCTCTTATCCAGAGGGCTGTGGGTTAGAAAGCTGGGTGCAGTGGGAATGTTTGTGTCTACTCTAAACTCATCTTTTGAAAGCCTACATCCCAAGGTGGTAGGAATTGTGGGTGGGGCCTTTGAGAGGTAATTAGGGTATTCAGACAAGAGTCTTCATGAATGGAATAAGTGCCCTTATAAACTAAGGTGGAAAGAAATCCCAGGCCTCTTCAGGCAGGAGAGGAACAGTGAGAAGATAGCACCTACTAGCTAAAAATTGCCTTTACCAAACATGACTCTGCCAGTGCTTCTCTCATGGACTTCATGGTCTCCAGAACTGTAAAAATATAATTCTGTTGTTTATAAGCCACCCATTTCATGGTATTTTTGCTATAGCAGCCAGAACAAAGACAATAGCTTTCATAATATCTTCCATGTGAAAAAAATTATGGAATTTCAGCATGTATCATTGCATGCATATAACATTAGACAAGGGTAAAAAAGATATGCTCATTTTGAATTTAAACAAAATAATGCTATAATCATAAAGTTTCTTCTGATTATTATTATAGAAGATTATAGTAATATTGCATTTGCTATTACAAATAGGTACCACAGCCCCAGCTTAGAAGTTTTATCCAGAGTGTTATACAGGGATGCATAGTACATTGCTAAAGTTCTTATCTTTCTCAGAACTTCAGAGGATGATGCTACCTGAAAATAGGGTTGCTGCAGACATAATTAGTTAAGATGAGGTCATAACGGAGAGAGTAGGCCTTTTAATTCAATATAAATAGCGTCCTGATAAGAAGAGCTTATAAGAGACAGAGGGAGGACTATCACGTGAAGATGGAGGCAGATTAGAGTGATGCTTCTTCAAGCCACAGACTTGGAAGATACCTTCCTAGAAGCGTCAATGTTAACATGGTCTGATCAACACCTGGTTTCAGACCTTTATCCTCCAGAACTTTGAAAGAATGAATTCCATCGTTTGAAGCCAATCAGTTCAAAGTAGTACTTTGTTATGGTAGCCCTAGGAAACTAATACATGCAGGTAGTTGTGGGGTCTTACTTTCTCTCTGCATAATTTGGTAGTGATATTACCATTATTGCCTGGAGTGTTTTGATGCATTTTCTTCCTATTATGGGTATTGACTGTTTGGTTTTTCAAAAATAAGGATAAAATGCTTTTCTTTGAGAAAGATATGGTGTGTGTGTGTGTGTGTGTGTGTGAGAGAGAGAGAGAGAGAGAGAGAGAGAGAGAAAGAGAGAGAGAGAGAAAGAAAGAAATATCTTGAAGAATAGTTTGGGATTGTCAACACATTTTTCCCTGACACCTTTTGTTACTGTAGACCAAATCATGAACTTTTGGAAAAATACTACTCACCTACATGTATTCTGGTAAAATAAGACAAATAACAAATTGAAGAGTTTGGAGTTTAATTTAATTAAAGGGGGTGTCAATATTTGTACTGAGCAGGTTTAAAAATAGTTCAAGAGTGGATTCTACTTGATGACAAAAGGTGATACAGTGTGAACAACAGAGAAAAGACCTCCCCCTGCATCAACTTAAATCATAGTTCTATTGAAATAGCTCATTCAAATTTGCACCTCTCTCTCTCTCTCTCTCTCTGTCTCTGTCTCTCTCTCTCTGTCTCTGTCTCTGTCTCTCTCTCTCAGGTATGGGAGATAGAACCCAGGGGCATTCTACCTCTGAGATACACCCCCAGCCCTATTTTACTTTCAATTTTTATTTGAAAACAGACTCGCTAGGTTGATGATAATCATACTACTTACTGAGGCTGTCCTTGGACCTGGAATCCTCCTATCTCAGCCTCCCAAGTATTAGGATTACAGGCATGTGCCACCACATCCAGCATCAAAATTGATATATTTGTAATGTCTTCTTAAGAGTGGTCTTTAGAGAGGGATCAGAAAGAGGTTATCAAAATAACTTTTTTTTTTAAATGTCAACCCGAACTTTCTTGATCAGCACAGAGCCAAACATTGTATTAGATATTGGGGCAAGAAAACAAGTGCCATTGAGAATGTATTGACTAGTAGAGAGAGGATTCATATATATATATATACATATATATGAATATATATGAATATATAAATATATATATCCAACTAAATGCACTCAATGGCTTATGTGCCATTATAAAATATACATTGGGTTCAATGGAGCACAAAAGCAAGAATGGTTGATTCCACAGAATGGCTGGAACTTCATAAAGTGTTTCATGGAGGGAATGATAGTTGAACTGGCAATATGAACAAGAGAAAAGAAAACATAAAAATAGGTTGGTAAGGTATAGAAGAGTGAAACAGAATAGTATGTTCATATTCTAAACTTGACATCTGTATTACTGCCTTCTCACCTTTGTTCTGACAACCAATTCACCATCCTGCAGATAGACAAAATTTTCCAAATGAAAATCTGATTATATGGATGACTTTCCTGTGGGCCTAGGATAAAGTCCCAAAGCCTTACAATGTTTACACAGCCCTATGAAGTTATGGAAGTATCCAGTTCAAGATATTTCTGTTTCTATGTTGTAGTTCTCTTTAATTATTCTCAACCTTGAGTAAAGTCTGGCAAAACTATACAGCTTTTGTCTGGAGAGATACTAACTCATGAAATATAGCTATGCAGTTACACAAAGTGAAAATTCCAAGTAAACTTTTGCCTGAAATACATAAATAATGGAGCAGAAAGGTTTACATTTTTGAGCTTTAATTGTCCAGATAATTACTTCAATTCTCTACTTCATTCTGGAAACTTTTATACACAACATTGGTTTGATTTTTCTTTTTAATGTTTTTATGTTTTAGTTGTCATTTTTTCTACTTGGTTTGTTTCTATTCCCTAGTTTAGATTGGTTACTAACTGTTCCACCACTATTATCATTGGAAACAAGACATTAATATTTTTTCTTGACCTGACCCTGTTCATTCTATAGACAAGGCTTTTGTTCCAGATTTTTAAGACAGTTGATATAATTAGTGCATACTCTTCATAGGTTTTGTTAGACAAATACAAGGCTTATTTTCTTAAGGCAATTTCCTGGTATATTTTGCTTTTATAATATCAATAACCTTTCCGTATATTTTGCATACATTTTGATATTTTTCTTGCTGTTTAGGTTTAGTCCGTGCTTGGAAACTTTTGACCTCTGACTCTATTACTATTGTAGAAAGAATTGTTCAATTCCCCCATCTACATCTACCAGTGCAGACAGTCCAAGAAAAAAAAACATATACAAGTTGTAAGAAAAATAAATTCACAACCAATATTTTCACCACAGTTACTAAAAAGTCTGAGAGGGGCCTCAGAGTCACCTCGGCAGCCTCTGCGCCGGCCTCTGCGTCCGCCCCAGGCCTCGGAGTCACCTCGGTGGCCTCTGCGCCAGGTACCAGACCTCAGCGTCCCCACATGTCACCCCAGCAGCCTCTGCACCCACCTCGGGCCTTGGCATCCCCCCTCCCAGGACCACCCCGGCAGCCTCTGCGCCCACCCCAGGCCTCAGAGTCACCTTGGCAACCTCTGCGCCCGCCCCAGGCCTTGGCGTCACCTCGGTGGCCTCTGCGCCAGGTACCAGACCTCGGCGTCTCCGTGCATCACCCCAGAAGCCTCTGTACCTTCCCTGGGCCTAGGAGTCACCTCGGCAGCCTCTGAGCCAGGTACCAGACCTCGGTGTCCCCCCGCGTCACCTCGGCAGCCTCTGCGCCTGCGCCGGGCCTTGGAGTCCTCACGCGTCACCCTGGCAGCCTCTGCGCCTGCCCCAGGCCTCGTCGTCCTCCTTTGTCACCCCGGTGGCCTCTGCGCCCGCTTCAGACCTCGGCATCACCCTGGAGGCCTCTGTGCCCTCCCCAGGCCTCAGCGTCACCTCGGTGGCCTCTGCGCCAGGTACCAGACCTCAGCGTACCTGCACGTCACATCGGCAGCCTCTGTGCCCGCCCCTTGCCTTGGAGTCACCTCGCTGGCCTCTGCGCCAGGTACCAGTCCTCAATGATCCCCCGCGTCACCTCGGCAGTCTCTGCACCCGCCCCGGGCCTCGGTGTCCCCCCACGTCACAGGGCCCTCCATGTCTGGCCTCAGACCCCAGTGACCTCCTGCGTGTCCTGGGCAGCCTTCCATGCCCTGCCTTGCACTCCGGTGCAGCCACCCGAGACCCACCCCTGCGCCAGAGCCTCTGTGCCGCGCTTTAGAGGCCAGATACCTTCTGGCACCACCACCCAAGACTTGCGCGAATCTCTGGGCTGTCTCTGAGTCAGGGCACTCCCCGGCACTGCCACCTGAGATCTAGGAGCACACGCTCCCCCCTGGGATTCCACGTGCGATACTCTGTGCTGCGCCTCAGAGCCTGTGCACCCCTAGGCTCCGCTATTCGATACCCGGAGCCCGCACCTCCCACGGGCCTGTTCAAAATCCTCAGTGCAGCGCATCAGAGCCCAGGCACCCTCTGGCAACACTGCCTAAGACCCAAAGCACGTGTGCATTCCTAGGGGCCTGGGCGACCCCCAGCACCCATGCCTCAGTGCCCACACCCAACACCACACCTTGAAGTGCTCCTCACATGCCAAAACCAGAGCTCCAGACCCTGTGTACACCTCCACACACAGTACCATGTCCCAGTCAACCAGATAAGAGGGATCCACAGCCTGCAGTGTACTGACCCATTTGGGACTACAGGAACCATCAAGAGGTCTCATATACAGAAAGGAAGATGATGCAGGGGCAACAGAAACACAAAATGGAAAACACCAAAAATACAAGAATGAAGAACAGTGAGGACACAAGAAACACCCACAATGCTTCAACAAGTGAGATCACTGACTCTGACCTGCAGGAATTGCAAGACGGAGAATTCCGAATTTTGATCTTAAGAATGATGAAAGGCCTCAAAGAAAGCATAGAGGAGATGAAGGAGGAAGTTAAGGCTCTAAGGAAGAATCAGAAAGCAACTCTGAATGAAATGAAGGAGTCAATAAACGAATTAAAGACTGCAATAGAAACCAACTCTAGTAGGCTTGACCACATGGAAAATAGGATATCACTCCTAGAAGACAGCTCATTCAAAACTGAGAACACATTCAACGATATACAGAAGATATCACAACAACACACCCTGGCCATTCAAGAAATACAGAACAATGCAAGACGTCCTAATCTAAGGATAAAAGGCATTGAAGAAGGTTTAGAAGTACAGACCAAGGGTATAAGAAACCTCTTTAAAGAAATAATTTCAGAGAAATTTCTGAACATAGAGAAAGATTTGGATATACACATACAGGACACATATAGAACACCGTTAAGACAGGACCAAAGTAGGACCTCCCCTCGCCATGTAATAATTAAAATGACTAACATAGAGGCCAAAGAGAGAATCCTAAAAGCAGCAAGAACAAAATAACGGGTGATATATGGGGGCAAAACAATAAAAATCACCCCAGACTTCTCAACCCAATTCAGGAATGCCAGGAAGGATTGGTACAAAGTACTCCAGACCCTGGAAGAAAACAACTTCCAACCAAGACTGAAATATCCAGCAAAGCTATCATTTAAAATTGATGGAGAAATAAAAATGTTCCACGATAAACAAACATTTAAAGAATTCATGAGGACCAAGCCAAAACTAGAGAAAATCCTAAAAGAAATAAACCACAAAGAAGGAGACTTCAACACACCACTCACACCACTAGATCGATCCTCTGGACAAAAGATGAATAAAGATTGCTCAGACCTAAAGAAAACTATAGACCAAATGGATCTAATAGACACATACAGATTATTTCAACCAACAACACCTGAATAAACATTTTTCTCAGCTGCCCACGGAACATTCTCCAAAATAGACCACATACTGAGTCACAAAGCAAGCACTGGCAAATTCAAAAGATGTGATATAATTTCCTGCATCTTCTCAGATCACAATGGATTGAAACTGGAAATTAACAACAGGAAGACAAAAAGTAATCACATAAGTACATGGAGACTGAATGATACACTCCTAAATGAGGACTGGATCAGGAAAGAAATAAGGGGAGAAATAAAAAATTTACTGGAAGTAAATGATAATAGAGACACGACATATCAAAATCTGTGGGATACCTTGAAAGCAGTGTTAAGAGGAAAATTTATAGCACTGAGTGCCCACATAAGAAAAACAGAAAACATTCTAATAAATAACCTAATGACACACCTCAAGGATCTTGAAAAACAGGAACAATCGCAGCCCAAAGCCAGTAGAAGGCAGGAGATAACTAAAATCAGAGCAGAAATTAATGAAATAGAAAATAAAAAAACAATACAAAGAATCAACAAAACAAGAAGCTGGTTCTTCGAGAAGATTAACAAGATTGACAAACCACTAGGTAACCTAACCTAAAGGACAGAATCAACACAAATTACCAAAATCAGAAATGAAAAAGGGGATATCACCACAGATAGTGGAGAAATCCAGAGGATTATAAGAATCTACTTTGAAAACTTATATTCCAATAAATTGGAAAACATGGAAGAGGTCGAAAGATTGCTAGACACATACAACCTATCTAAATTTAACCAAGATGATAAAGAAAAACTGAATCAACCAATAGGAAGCACAGAGATAGAAACAGCAATAAAAAGTCTTCCATCAAAGAAAAGCCCAGGTCCAGATAGTTTTCCAGCTGAATTTTACAAAACCTTCACAGATGAACTAAAACCAATACTTCACAAGCTATTCCGTGAAATTGAAAGAGATGGAATTCTTCCAAACTCTTTTTATGAGGCCAACATCACATTAATACCAAAGACAAATAAAGATACCTCAAGGAAAAAAATTACAGACCAATATCATTAATGAACATAGACACAAAAATTCTAAATAAAATACTAGCCACGCGCATTCAGAACCATATTGAGAAAATCGTACACCGTGACCAAGTTGGTTTCATTCCAGGAAAGCAAGGCTGGTTCAACATATGCAAAACAATACATGTTATCCACCACATAAACAGAACTAAAAACAAAAATCACATGATCATTTCAATAGATGCGGAAAAGCATTTGACAAAATTCAACACCCATTCATATTAAGAACTCTACAGAAAATTGGAATAGAAGGAACATACCTCAACATCATTAAGTCAATATATAAGAAACCCAAAGCCAACATCATATTGAATGGGGAAAAATTGCCAGAATTCCCCTTAAAATCAGGAATAAGACAGGGATGCCCACTATTGCCACCCTTTTCAACATAGTCCTTGAAACTCTTGCCAGACCAATAAGACAAGAGAAGAATATCAAAGGAATTCAAATAGGAAAAGAAGAACTAAAATTATTTTTATTTGCAGATGATATAATCCTATACCTAGAAGACCCAAAGAACTCAACCAAAAGTCTCCTAGAGCTGATTAACAAATTCAGTAAAGTAGCAAGATATAAGATCAACCTAAAAAAAAATAAGTAGCTTTCATATATGCCCACCATGATTCCACTGAGAAAGAAATCAAGAAAACAATTCCATTCACAATAACTTCAAAACCAATCAAATACCTAGGAATAAACTTAACCAAAGAGGTAAAAGACCTCTACAATGAAAACTATAGGACACTGAAGAAAGAAATCGAAGAAGATCTTAGAAGATGGAAAGATCTCCCCTGCTCTTGGATAGGCAGAATAAATGTTATCAGAATGGCCATCCTGCCAAAAATGATCTACAGAGATAATGCAATCCCTATCAAAATACCAACATCATTTTTCTCAGAGCTAGAAAAATCAGTCATTAATTTCATATGGAGAAACACAAGGCCCAGAATAGCCAAAGCAATTCTCAGCAATAAGAACCATGAAGGAGGCATCACAATTCCTGACTTCAAATTATACTACAGAGCTATAGTAATAAAATCAGAATGGTATTGGCACAAAAACAGACACATAGACCAGTGGCACAGAATAGAAGATACAAAAACAAGTCCACAACTTATAGCCAATTGATTTTCGACAAAGGTGCCAAACACATACATTGGAGAAAGGACAGTCTTTTCAACAAATGGTGCTGGGAAAACTGGTTATCTACCTGTAGAAAAAAGGAGCTGAATCCTTACCTCTCACCCTGCAGAAGAGTCAACTCGAGATGGATCAAAGACTTGGAAGGTAGACCAGAGACCGTGAAATTATTAGAAGAAGCCATAGGTCCAATACTCCATCATATAGGCACAGGTAGAAACTTCCTCAACAAGACCTCCAAAGCACAGGAAATTAAAACAAGAATTAATAAGTGGGATAGCATTAAACTACAAAGCTTCTGCTCATCAAAGGAAACCATCAAGAGCTTAAAGAGAAAGCCTACGGAATGGGAAAAGATCTTTGCAAGCTATCCCTCTGACAGAGG
>PVJS01025356.1:0-27927 GCA_004027185.1 Glis glis
ATAAAAGTCTCTCCGAAAATATTTAATAGCTCAATGTTTTGAATCTTATATAGATTCTTTAGAATCATCTAAAGAATCTTATAGATTCTTTAGAATCATCTAAAGAATCTTATAGATTCTTTAAGTCTACAATAGAAATCTAATATATTCATCTGGGCTTTAAACAAAATAATGGTTATAAAAGTCTCTCCGAAAATATGGAAGAGTTATAACATCACTAAATGACAACCTCTTAAACGTTGATTAAAATATGATTAAACAATTGAAAATGCTGGCAGTGAAAAATTGATAAGGAAATATAATTAAATCTCAAATATTTAATACATTGTGTGTTGTTTCTGCTTTTGCTTTACCCATGTTTACTGGGGCTTTTTGTTTAGTTATTTTTTTACAGTGCTAGGGATTAAACCCAGGGCCTTGCACATGCTATACATATGCTCTACCACTGAGTTACACCCCCAGCATATGTTAACTTTTTAAACTCCTTTTTCATCCATCACCTGGCTTTTTAATCACCTGACGATTCCCTGAGAAGAGTCTCAGGCTGGTTTCAGTGAACCAGCTAGTTGAGAAAGAAACTTTGAAACCCAAGCCAGCCTTAGAAATGATAATAACTGACAGGGCTGAGCTGGGATTAGGACCACTTGCCTCAGAGCAAAATTTAAGGGGGCCCCCCAGAAGTCAGTAATGAAAATAATATTTTAGTGCAATATTTAAAAAATCAAAGTTAATTTAAAAAATCCACGATGAACAGAATAACAAAAGTTTAAATAAAGCCAGGCTGCCGCTTGTTTGCTTCACGGCCCTGCATTATTGTGCAACATGAACAGTTGTTTCTCATCAATTCCCATTTCCCAAACAGTGTGGCCCTCCTGGCCTGCACCAGAAGGGTCTACGTGGGTTGACAATAGTGTGTGAACACTGTTTTAGTTGTAGGTCTTTTATTAACTTTTCCAACTTGGTTCAAAATATGGGAGACTATTCGTTTAAGTGTATATACATGCACACATTTTTTCCCCTTATGCCTTACCCACCAATATGGTTTCATGCAGCGCTGATAATGGAGTTCAATAAGTGAGACCCAAACAGCTTAAAATTCAGAACTCAGCAGCATTTAACTTTGAGTGTGGAGATGAGTGTGTTTAAAGATCTGGGAATTTGCTTCAAAATTAGAAGTTACTTCCCAGGGACCTACAGGAATGAAAACAATGCCCTAGTTTTCCTAACAACATTTTGGAATGCCAACGTCAAACTTAGCACTGCACTAGGCAAAAAGATGTACTTCTAATTCTTAGTGTAATGCCTGACATGTGTTAACTGACCAACACATGTCAGTTTTCTAATCTCTCAAATCCCCACAGGTGAGCTGGGTGTGGTGGCACATGCCTGCCTGTAATCTCAGTACTTGGGAGGCTGAGACAGGAGGATCACAGGTTCAAGGTCAGCCTTAGCAACTTAGAGAGACCCTCGGCAACTTAGGGAGACCCTGTTTCAAAATAAAAAAATAACATAGGGTTGGGGATGTAGCTCAGAGGTAGAATGCCCCTGAGTTCAATCCCCAGTACAAAAAAAAAAAAAAGAAATTTCCATAGGTGGAAAAAACAAACTGTGGTTTTTGTTGTTAGATAGAAAGTAATAGTGATGAACAATAATGTTAATGTATTAAGAATATGTTAAAGGCCTTAAATTATTACTCTACTCGTGGTAACCTCAAGAATTGCTTTTTTATTATTCTCTATTTCCTTTCAAGGCTATGATGACCTTGCTTTCATTTCTCAAAATAGAAATTAAGTATAACCAAGAAGCCATTTCCCAGGTCCCTTTCCCTACAGATGAAAACTAAGAGACACGGCATCTAGGTTTCTGTGACATTCTACCTTATCTCAGTGTGTGGAACTCCTGAGGCCATGTTCAAATGTCTTGAACATCACATTTTCTATAAATGCATATTGAATGATATGTGACGGGTCTGATTTGTAGCAGCAGCCTGGCTACTAATTTTTGCTTTGTTTCCATCCAGATTTTGAGGGATGGTGACTTTCATGTGCTTGGCAGGTTTCAGCCTGGAGCACCACAATGCTTCATGCCGGGATGATCAAAAGTACCTGGAAAGCCGAGTCCCCCTGCTACACGGGATCCTAGGGAGAGGTTCAAGGTCTTTCTAGGAGAAATAGCCCTGTTGTCTGATTAGATGGGTTCAAAGTAGCTTGAATCCCTCTCCTACACCTTATGGGGATCTTTCTCCTGCAATTCAATATCAAAATTAGAGAAAAATAAAAACTCATATGTTACTGAAAAACTCAGCAATAGAGGGTCGCAGCAAGTTGTAGTAATAAAGTTTCTGTGAGTGGAAGGTTAGAAGGGAAACTTCCATCCAAGTGGCTTCAAAATCTCCTACATATGAAGCCTGAGTTTTAGGATTTTTCCCTTTTGCCTCAGTTTGTCAAATTCTCCCATGCTGTAATGAAAATAACATGAACTAAGAAAACAATAAAAATGGCAGGAATGTTAGGTCTTACAACAGACGGGTAGACCATAGGATGGGAGAATTCTGGTATCATCGAAGGCATACCACAGAGACGAGAACCTCAAGTATGTATAGGAAATAATACCTAGATCAGATAAGGTAAAATATTTTCATACAGAGCATCTGCTTTTTTGCTTTTAAGGGCAGCCCAAGGAAGGTGAGTAATGAAACATGGAGAATACGAAATGATTATTTTTACACAAACTACAAAAGTAACACAACTAGGCTCTGAGGAAACAAAAGCCAACCATATGTTGCTTTTTAGAATTTAGTGGGATATCATGTGCGTAGTAAATATGCAGTACTTTCCAAGTCAGATTTTGTTATTGCTTATGCTTATGTGAAAAACTCTTAAAAAACATATGGAATATGGTTTTGAATTTTTCTCAGTTGGGGAAACATATATATATATATATATATATATATATATATATTTCAGATAAAAATAAATTACATTTTTACTATATGGTTATTCTTAATCATATTTACAATGTATTCATTAATATACTATATATAATATAAATATGAATTCCCTACTGTTGTTTCTTTTTTTTTTTTTGCGGTACCGGGGATTGAACGCAGGGGCGTTCTACCTCCGCGCTAGGCCCCCGGCCCTATTTTTTTATATTTTATTTTGAAACCGGGTCTCACGAAGTTGCGTAAGGCCTCACTAGGTAGAGAGAGAGAGAGAGAGAGAGAGAGATCTGAGGCTGGCCGCGAACCCGGATCCTCCGGTCTCCGCCTCCCAAAGTACTGGGATTAGTACGCCACCACGCCCGGCTCCTACTGTTGTTTCTTAAGGGACCCAAAGCTTGAAATAAAACACTATTCTGTCTGTGCACATTCCCTTCCTCCCCCAGAAAATAAATAACTGCAAACCTTATAAAAAGTATTATACAAAATAAATTTTGCCCTTATATTATTGAATGCACACAGGTAATCTTGAAATATATAACTGGCTTAGAGTGGCCTAAAATGTGAAGTTCTTAGAGAAAATATTTTAGACGCCTCAAGCACAGAATCATTTGACCTGGATTTTAAAAGCCATGGAGTCTAGTTTAAGAGTGATGGTGGTGTAGCTGGGATTACTGCTGCTCTACAGGGAAAAGGAATTTCAGGAACATTTTTTACTTGAAATCTACTGATTGAAATGGAAGTAGGGTCTGTGAGAGCCACTATAATAGCTAAGAATCACTCCCATTTTCTTTCAGCCTGGTTTCCTGGCACAATAATAGGTTAAAAAAATCATGATGCACAGCATTTCAAGATAAAACATTCTGGAACTTTCAAATCCTTTCTTTTTATCCATGGTAGAGACATCTGCCTTCTTAATCCGGTGGAAGAGATAGGGCAGAGTTTGCTCAGGCCAGTGCGTCACTTAATGAAAGAGGAGAGATCACAGGCTTTCTCACGTTATTAAAGCTTCTCTGTGAAAATACTGACATTTAGTTTGGCATTGAGTTGGATGTTGAGAAATTGTCAACTCCCCAAATCAGTTGAAGTCATGTTAAAAATACTTTGGTATGTGTGGTTGGTTAACTGCAGGTGTTTGGCCACGAACACTGAAAAAGCACAAACATGCAGTTAAGAACATCGTGGTTATGTGACTGGCTTGCAATAGTTTGAATGGGAGGTAGGAGAAACATCATTTGTTACCAACTAATTTATTTCCTTTCCAAAAGTGCCTCTACAGTGCCAAACATCTGGGTGATAAATAAAAATCCTTAGAGAATCCTTTGCAGAAACTTTTCTCTTTATCCATCTGATCATTCACCTTTTCATTTATCTATTGGGTGTTTATTATATAGATAGCCTTATTGCCAAGGAGTTTAGGATTTAGAAGTGGAGAAAGTTATGGACATACACTAGTATTATTGTAGAAGTTAAAAAGAAATTAGAGTGTCACAAAAGAGCTGTAAATAAGCTATTAGGCTGGTGGATTCAGGAATACCGTCTGGATAAGGTGGCATTGAGTGAGCTTTTAAGGTAAGCAGTGTTATTCCAGTTGGAGTTTAGGCTGTGTAACAGAGACACTTGTGGTTGCAAAACACTGAAAATACTCAACTAAAACTTAGGATGCTGGGAGAGGAGAGGGTGCACTCCATCAGAGCATGATGTAGCCCATTTACAGCATATGATTGGAATGCAGGCACAGCATTTTTGGCAAGGTTGGAAAGGGAAGAAAAGTGGTGTGCTTAGATGTGAGGCTGTTAAGGTAGATGCAGCTGTAAATGCCAAATTAGGGGTTAACAATAGACAGAGAAAAGGAAGGAGGAAGTTAGTGCAGTAGTAAAGGCAAGGGAAGACACTAAAGGCTTGAATTACAATTATGAAAATGAAGATAGATGTGTGTATTCTAGATCTGCCCATTGTAGAATCAGAACCACTCAGCAAGCAATTGGAATATATTAGTGATTTTTTATGGTGCCATAAATAAACTTTTTTATGGACACGTGAAAGAGAATGTGTTGGAGAGATGATAAGAATATATTCAGCTTGGCGTCTATTGAGCTTGAAGTGTAGTTAGGCTAACCGAGTGGAATGTGCAGCAGGTGTACCAACCTTTGCACTGAGAAGATATCAGGATGGGCCCGTATTGATCTGGGAGTTCTGCCGAGGTGATAGTACAAGTCTAGTGATTGCCAAGAGAGTATATGTTGAAAGAGAAGAGCACAAAGAGATGATGATCAACGTGTCTGATGACTTACACACCACGACATTTGCAGAAATAAAGATGTTCTGTGCTCCTAAACTATTGGAAAAATTATTTGAATTTTTACTTTTCATCTATATGGTTTCACACAGTAGCATGGGGGCTTTTATATCTATTTTTTGTGATTTTTAATGTATTATGTGGCTGATGACTAAACTGTGAGGGCGTGTCAGAACCTATTTACTGTATAATCATCACAACCCCCTTTACTTTTTCACTTTGAAAAATCTGAACAATCAAAGGGGATTTCCTATATAGCCTCTTCAATTATGATCATAATTCATTTAGTCTTCTGTGCTTTGGTTATATCCAAGCATATTTTGGTATTTTGTATCTCTGTCTTTCAGTGAC
This sequence comes from Glis glis, assembly GCA_004027185.1. Classification (NCBI taxonomy): domain Eukaryota; kingdom Metazoa; phylum Chordata; class Mammalia; order Rodentia; family Gliridae; genus Glis; species Glis glis. The sequence goes on from PVJS01025356.1 coordinate 5,592, forward strand.
TCATTAAACCTCTACCTAAACTATTAAATGGAAATTCTTGCACACTGCTCTGAAAAGCCTATTTTTTGGTGAAGATTAGCTAATACTGATTTTATTAAACATTTGAGAATATATTTTATATCATTTATACCGTCACATTGCCTGTACTTTCTTTTGTTGTGTTTTATGTTATTCGTAAAGCTGTAGTAAATAGTATTATTTGGTAAAGTAATCTCATTCAAAACAGTTTATGAGGGAAAACCGTGTGTGTGTGTGTGTGTGTGTGTGTGTGTGTGTGTGTGTAAGCAGAAAGCAAGGTGCCTAGCATATAGTAATCACTGGATAAATGAAGTATAAGGTACACCTAAAGTGGTCTAAAAAGGGAGTCTGGCACTGTTAATACCTTAAGCATGTTAGTATCGTCTATCTCTAAATGAAACAACAGATCGCCACTGAGAGACAGATTGATGGAATCATTAATCATCATCATGGTTAGAAAACAGCATTTTCATAATGATGGATCACCTATGTGTGGGAATGAGCCTATGGAAGTGAGGAAATTGCACTCAGAACAATAAATAATTTGACATTTGCATTGAAAAGCCTGGAAAAGACACGAAAGAGATTCACTTAAGGATTTTTAAGACCGCTAAATAAATGGCAAACACATTTTACAGATGGCAAGATAAAAGGGAATATAATGTATCCAAGAATATTTTATTTCCTAGAATTTATTATTAAACAAGGCTCCAAAAATTTTAATTTGGGGAGGATATTTGTAAGTTTGAGTCCCTAAGAAAGCTTTTATTTTTTTCAGTTGAGGAACGGAGCGATGGACTAAAGTTTGTGTGTAGTGACCCCTTCTATTTTGTGGGTCTATTAAATTTATTGGGGGACAATCTAGAACTTTTATGCCAGAAATGATAAAAAGTTAGAGTTGTTTTATTTAGGCAGAAAAAGCTAAAGTTGGCTTTTTGAGAATTCACTGTCCTCTCAGTCTAATGTGTCTAACAAGAAAAGTGTAATCTCGTGCTTGATATCAGTGGTTTCACTGATAACAGACATCACTGCTACAATGCCAGTGCCCTCTGATCTACATGTCCTCAGCGTAACATAGAAGTGCAGTAAAGACGCAAAGGGTGTAAGGCTCTGTGGGCTTAGTTAATTAACGATAGCATAAAAACAATTGAGATTCACTAAAAATTGCACAGTAATAAAAAAAATCAACTTTAAAACTCCAGTCTCTTTGCCTCCGTGTGTGTGTGTGTGTGTGTGTGTGTGTGTGTGTGTGTGCCCCTTTGCCTCCATCTGTGTGTGGGGGTTGGCTAGGGGATGAACCCACGGTCTCATGCATGCTACACCAGCATCTATTCAGAGTTACACCCCCAGCCCTTCACCCCATATTCACATGATTTTCTTTTCTATGTCTGTCTTTGGACAATAACATTAAGAGGAGCTGCTTATGTGTTCAAAAGGAATGGATGATCCTATAACGTGCATAAACTCTTTCCCTTCTTCTATAGGTAAATCCTTAAGATAAATCATAATTGACTTTCAGAAAGAACCAATTTGGGGTAAATGCTTTAACTTTTTGTCTTGACGCAACCACCATTAAAATTTAAAGAACAATTCTCCTCTAATCAAAAACAAAGGACCTGAAAAAATGCTTATTTTAAGGGAAATTTAATTATATATTTTTGATTACCTAAGTCCTCATTTGCACACATGTTGTTCTGTGAAAACTCAAAGGAACTCTTTGAGCTTTTTAGAAAGTTTTGTTTTGCTGAATATAGAAAGAGAAAGTTCTGTATTTGCCAAGTATAAGTGAGTGTAGGTGCCAAGAGTTTCAAGTTTTACATAAAATTAAATTACAACTCATATTTGAGGAAACTTGGCAAAAACCTGGCAACATACAGCTTCTGAAGGATGGATTTCATGGCACTAAATAAATAAATAAATAATAAATAAATGCAATAGAGTAAATGCAGATGGAGATGGGTCTTCATGATGGACAGCTGAGCCATACTGAATCTCTGGAAAGAATCATTGTAAATTGCGGAAAGTTATTTTTAATGGTAACATTTTATCACAGCTATATGATAATGATCTCAGTAGTTTCCAAAGTGCTTAAAGAGTGCCAGGTACTTTGATAAGAGCTTTGAAAACTTAGGGTAGTTTAATCCTCTCAACAGCAATAGAAGGCAGATACCATTGTTATATTTATTTCGCTGATGAGAAAATTGAGCAAGAGAGATGTTGGATAACTTCTCTTAGTTTATGCAGCTAGTAAGAGGCGGGTCTGGGATTTGAACTGGAGCATCTCACATCAGAGCTGGGCTTTCCTCCAGTCATTATGATGTATTTCCACTAAAATACAAATGTTTATTTTCTAAGGCAAGCTTATGAATCATAATCATCAGTTTAACCAGCCTCTGGTGAAAATTCTTTTTGGCATTTTTCCAATTAAATGTGGAATGGTTTAGTAGACAGAGCAAATGATGGAAATTCTCTTAATTCTGATTTGTTATCTTTTCACCTGTGATTCTTAGTCTTGTCTGGGCCCCAGAGTGCTTTGACAATTAAACAAAATTTAAACATATTATTTCCATTAAAAAATCTCATGCACATAAAGCATTACTCAGTGTTTTAGGAAATTCACAGATTCCATGTAACGTAGAAGGTTAAACCCTTTCCATCAACCCTCCCTCCCTTCCTGTACCATCGCCTTCCTAGAAAATTGAATTTTTTGTTAATTACCACATTGGAGGATTCTCTCTTCCCCTGCCACATTCTCCACCTATTTACTAGATGTATTACTTATTAGATAAGTAAGAGTGTAGTGGTTAATTACTCTTGCTCTTTTCCAGATATGAAGAAAACTTATTGACATGAGTTGTTGTTCATGGTAGAAGGAACACGTTTGCAGTGAACTGGATGATCCTGTACACAACCTGAAAAGTTGATCTGAATTTGAACGATTCCCTAGAAATTTTACCATATAAATGTCTGAGTCCCAGCAACTCTGAGTCACAAACCCCAAATGGGATTAAACATATAACTGGAAGAAGTTTAAATTTACCTTGTATCAGTTCATCTTTGCTTAGTGTCCTATTCCTGTGAGTTCTAGAACCATCCAGAACTCCCTAGGTTGTGGTGCCAAATCCCAGAAGCAAGGAGCTCACAACTTGAGAAGATATTGGTGATTTTCTTCCTTCCTCAAATGCAGTTTAGCTCCCAAAGGTTACAACACATGGACCATAGTTATTAAGCCTGACCTCTCTATAGAAAAACATGATCTTTCTAAATTTCTACTGCCATGGTGACCCTGTGGCCCCTTTCTGACATCTTGGAATGTCAGATGTTCCGGTTCTTATCCCTGTGCCCCAGGAGGATTACCTACACCAGCGTCTGGAGTGCTAGCTTTATTCCACATCTTTTATTCTCAGTCCCTCATGTCTGATGGACTCTGACTGTCAATGAATCTATTCTCTCTGTGACTCAGTGATTGTGAATAGCCAGATCTTCCCAATAACATTTCAAGATGGGGGTGAGCATTAACATTATCCTCATGATTTATTCTTATATGTCCCTCTATGCCTCAGTTTCTCCATCTACAAAATTAAGACAATAATAATAGTATCCCATAGAGTTATTTAATGAGCTAATGCAGTGACTAACTCTCTGGAACTATGTAAACGCTGTGATGGTTGTTATTAACAGTATAGATAGCGTTTCTACTGCCCTGGCTTGAGCTCTGGCATTCCAAGAGTGGTGCGTGGCCAGTTCTCAGTCACAGTTAATGGTGGCCTATAGCTTGTGATGATCCGTTTGGGAGTTAAATTCAATTACATTTATTTAATATTTTTTTCGGGTATCTATTATGTGTCAAACATATCATCACGCACACAATTCCCCATAACAGAAAAAAGTCAGAATAGCTATATTCAGCAAACAACTGCAAGTGCTGTAAAGAGAAACTGAGAGTTTAATATGAAGCATCCCTAGAAATGTTTCCTTGTTCGATGGAGTGAGTGGCATTTCCTTGTCTCCCATGGCTGAAGCAAGGTCCCCTTCTTAACAGAGTCCTGCCCCTTTAACCAACAGCATTAACTCTTTGTTTTCTGGTAGAGGAGAGCACGTTCTCTGCACTGTTCCCCTAGGCATCCCAAGGACAACTATAGTGCCCGCGTGTTTAGATTGATTTAATCATCTCCTAGGTATGCCGTGCTCTTCTTATCCCATTTGTGATAGTTCTTGACACCTATTGGTTCTGTAGGTTGATTAAATGGATTTCTTTACTATTTTCATTGTGCCAGGCATTGAGGCTAAAAGGTGAATACAGTGTTGTTGTCATTCTTGAGGTCTCATGGTTTGTAGAGAGATAGACTCCAAAGTAGGGAATCTTAATATGTTGTGATGAGCCTAAGTTCATAGGATGCCATGGTACCGGTTCACGTTCTCTCCATTTTCCGAAATATTTCTCATTTCAGCACATACCAACCACCATGTGAAAACCTGGTGTTCTTGACTCACAGTCTGTAAGAGCTGTACTCTGAGTTTTATGCACTGAGTTTTTTTCCAGTGCTGGTAATGGGTATACTGAGTCATTTATTTATACTTTCTTGGTCAGCTCATTTTGACCTAAGACATGTATTTACCGATAGAAGAAACACATGAGTTTGTGAGCCAGTGTTCTGCAATATTTTCCTCTGGAAACAGGAGCAAGAGAGTCCTCATTTAAGTTTTACTGTCTGGATAGTTACTGTAATGTGCTTACATGTGTCCAAAGTTGTACAGTCTACATTATCCCTTGTGTATATACATACATGTGTACACATACATATTGTGAAAAATGGAAAGGGCATGGGAACATATATACAATCTGAAATAGCATTTCAGAGCTGAGCATGGTGGCACACGTGTAATACTAGTACTTGGGAAGATGGCAGGTTCAAGGCCAGTCTCAGCAACTTAGCGAGACCCTCAGCAACTTTACGAGACCCTATTTCAAAATAAAAAATTAAAAAGGGCTGGGTATGGCTTGGAGGTAGAATGCCCCTGGGTTCAATCCCCAGTACCAAAAACAAACAAATAAACAACAAATAAAAGAAAAGAAATAGTAGCATTTCATTTGAAAAAGAAAAATCAAGTAGCACATCACTAATTTGGATCCTGTTGCATGTTTATTACAAATTTTGTTTGTTTGAACTAAGTACCTATCCTTCAGTTATACCCAGTGCTTTCGTATAAGGTAGTTTCTTGTTTTATGTATTTTTTTATCAATGTGGGTTTGGTCAATATTTAATATATGGTAGTAATTACTTTCATTTCATTGATTTTGCATTGCTCATCTTGTTCCAGAATAACTTTTATATCCTTATACTTACTGTGCTTGGCATCCTTATTTTCACAAGGAGAGCGGCACTATCTGATTATGACTGTGGGACCACAAATTAGATATGTATTGCGGGCTCTCGCAGACGCTGCTTGCTCCGTAGTCCCGCCACGCAAGGTTGCTGCTTTAGGCAGTTCCCTAAAAATTATTCCATCGTTCCTGCCACGGAAGGTCACTGCACCAGACAGCTTCCTGAAGATTGTCCCGTGGTTCCTGCCATGGAAGTTTGCTGCACCAGGCAGCTTCCTAATCAATAGTCTTTCTCACACAAAAACAACATGAAGTCTGATATAATAATTTGCAGAAAATTACATTAATAATTTGGGGGGTCAGGGAGGAGATAGAGATGACAAATTCTCCTGGCCTTCTGTAGCTAGGGCCCTTCTTATATTAAGAGTTCAAACAAAGCAAACAGAAAGGAGATCGCAAGTTAAGACCAGGGAGTGGCAATTACAAGTTAAGACTAGGGAGTGACGATTACAAGTTAAGACTAGGAAGTGGCAAGGTGTTTCAGGGAGAATAGGAGGTCATCAAAGTCCATCTTTCAGTCCCATCCGGTCCAAGGAAGCTTGTCTGCGTGCGACAATCTCCACTTATCATGTACTGTGTACGTGGTTAAGCCAGTCCAAAATGGTGACCTCATTGTGTGGGCTAAGATGTCCCCCAACAGATATGCTCATGTTGGGATAACATAATAACACATAATATATTTTCTACACAATGCTTTAGCCAAAATGTAACTCTACGAGTTTTCCTCCAGCTTCTCTGCTGCTGCATTTGTTATGGTTTTTTTGTCTTTGGTTCCTCTGTGGAATGTGTCAGTGTTCCCCAGGATTCTGTCCTTGGTCCTCTTCTATCCTGGTCTCATACACACTCTCTCGGTCATCTCATTCACTTCTGTGACTTTTAAGTTACATCCATAGGCCAATCAACCCCTTATTTGTCTCTCCAGTCTGGACCTTTCTGACTTCCTAAAGAAATCACCAGGATTCCCCACTACTGTCAGAAGCCCCACTGCTCTCAACAGAAAACCATCACTTACTCCTCCTCATCCCCTTCATAATGCGACATCATCTCTCTAGACAGGAACCAAAGTCATCCTTGATGCTCTCTTTCCTTTTTCTACTTGGAGTCCTCTCCTACAAGCCCCAAGGAGCCCCCTCTGTTATCTCTACTACCCTGACAAGGCCTTCATCAAAGCCTTTATCATTTTCAACCTGTACAAGGAAAGACCCTCCCGATGACCTCTCTCCTTTAATCTTCTACAATCCACCATCCACACTGACACCATTGCTAATCTCTCAAAAACATCTGTTTTCACTGTGACTCACCACCACTGCCTATAGGATAAAGTGCAAACTCTTCAGCAGGACCTACAAAGCCTTCCACAAATAGGCCCGGTAAACAGCCTTGTCTCTTGGCTCAGTCTACCCACAGGGCTCCCAGATGGTCCCTGCCCTTTTGCTCTTGTGTATTTTATTGATGCTCTTTATTCTGTGAGGAATATTTTCCCTCCTTCCCCTTACTCTGCCTAGAAAACTCTTTCTCATCTTGCAAGACCCGTGCCATATCTCCCTGCTTGTGATGCCTTGTCCACCTTTCCAGTGGTGGAGGCTCCCCCCTGTGCTGTGCCCCACTGTGCTTCTTACTTAGTGCATGTGTGTACAGCCATCATCTAGTGCTATGACCCTCTCAATGTCAATATTATTTCTGTGGGGTTTTTAAACCCACAAAACTTTGAACTCCTTTTGGATAGGAATCTTCCAGTCATTCATCATTCTCCTGTTACCCCAAAACAGTGCCTGGCATGTGCAGCCTCTCTCAACTATGAACCAAGTGAATACACTATATAGTCGTATTTAAATGAATATCAAGGAAAGCAATACATGACTCTTTTTTCAAACCCATAGTCAACATGTCAATCATTGATTGGTCAATCTTTGGGCTTCTCTTTCTCTTTTAATATTGATCTTTCTTTCTTTTATATATTGGCTTTTAGTGTTGCAAAGCTTTGGAACTTGATTGGTTTCTAGTTTCCTGGTGGTTCATGAGTGTTTAATAGTTTTAACACTCACAAGTTTAATAGCCCGTCTTTCTCTCCAGCAGACCATCTGTGGGATAGTGTTGACAGCCTTCTCCTTGTCCTACCTCTGAAGTGTTCTAGCTATCCAATCCTTATCAGGACACTTTAAAGACAGAAGTTACTCTAACTTTCTATTAATCTAAGGAAAACTTTGAATCATATTTACCTGCTATAGGGGTTGTCACATTTTCATATTTTGAGCATTCAAAATTCATACATAAAGATGAGGACTACTTTTTCTCAAATTTTCCTAGGCTGTTATAATTATATTTTTCCAACCATAACAAGGTTTTCTCCACAATTTGTTTTTTTTTTCCCTCCACCAACTCCTCCTTTGTAATGAAAGTTACATATACATTGAAGGAGATAGATTCATGTGTTTGGTTCTATAATTATTTTTAAGGGTAGACTTTCTCAGATATCTATTTCTGTTCACAAAGCATTGCCATTTCTCTCTGAACTTAGGAGAAAAATACTCATCTAAACAAAACCATGAAGCAAATTTATTTTTTATGTGTGCTGAGAAAGAATTTGGTTTCAAAAGATATTTCTTTTTGTGATAAACTCTATTTCATGAATTTTAAAATTATTCTTTCCTGCCATGGTAGGTTTTTAAAGTTGTGTGTGTGTGTGTGTGTGTGTGTGTGTGTGTGTGTGTGTTAACTATTGGCCAAAAGAGAATACTAGAACAAACTATTGCAAAAATTCTTTTAAAATATTAATCTATATGTTCATATCTCTTTCTTCTTCTTTATCCAATGTCCTTATTATTTTAATGGTTTCTACTTCCAAATGTGCCTTTGCTAAAATGTCTTTTTGCATGGAAGGTAAAAGCTATGAAATATAATCACACTTTCAAGTTAATAATAAAAGCTAATATTTATTGAACACTTGTCACGTACCAAACATTCTCAGAAGCGTTTTACCTGGATTATCTCATTTTGGTCATGAATTATAATCAAAATGGAAACATTAAATGGAATTCTTAAAAAGCAATGTAGAAGCACTACACTTATAAAACATAGTAACACCCTGAATAATTTCTTTTGCCTTTGTATACGTCCAGCACTCAGTCTGCATTTGGTTGACACTTATCACAGGTAAATTAATCTCTCTTCTTATTTTCATTTTGGTCAGAAAACATTAAAGAAGCATTTAGTATTTGGGGGGATATCAGTCTGTAATCTGCACTTAGTGTATCAGTTTGCCACACACACTAGGGAGTTGTATACAGTTATGGGAAAATAGACCAAAGAAACAAAGACTAAATTACTTGTCCTGCTTGACTAGTTTAACCTTGCAAAATGAGCAGTATTCAGTTAATTTTGCTGTTTTCATTAAGTCAATTTTTCAGTGGTAAACAATAGCAATGAAGAAACAGAGATGCAGAAGGATCTTTGAATGAATTTGAGAACTTGAAGTGGGCTAATATTTGCAAGGCAGAGTGATCTTACAGAGGGGAAAGGGGCGTTCAGAGGAGTCAATATCCTGCAGAAAGTCACAGCACTACCTGAGCAACAACAGAAACAGAACCCCGTGTCCTCTGTCTCCCTCAGTAGAAGGAATTTCTTCCTCCTCCTTTGACTTCTATGTGTCATTGGTTTTATTTTATTTTTATTCGTAAGAACATAGCTCTTATTGTTTTTTCTTCTGCTTCAAATTTATCTTGCTGGTGGTCCTATATATCCTCTTGCTTTTTTCTTTGTTGTTTGGTTTATAAAAGGATTTCTTCCAACTGCAGAGGTTCTTGACTCTCATTATTTAAATGTTTTTTAATTACCTTTATTTTTTAAAATTTTCACTTGAAGAGTCTTAAAGGAGTTTTTGAAATTTTAAGATGTTGAATGTCAATTGTCCAAATCAAATGAGGTCAAATAATAACAATCAGAAGCCAACAATGAAGAAAAATACTGCTCAGCCAAGTATATTCATCTTGGGCTTGAATTTGCTTTTTTTTTTTTTCAAGTGATGTAGCTGCTGCAGCTGAATCCTGTATGTTGAAACTTGGATAGCTTTCATTTTGGAAGGTAGTAATAAATCTGAGAGTAAAATAGTTATTCCAACAAAAAATTTAAAGTATGCATTTACATTAGAAAGAAAATAAATGTATTATTATTAGTAATGTTAGAAACTGATTTTAGAGCTGGGTATGGTGGTGCATGCTTGTAATCCCAGTACTTGGGAGGACAAGACCGGAGAATCCGGGTTCGCAGCCGGCCTCAGCTACTTAGTGAGGGCCTCCTCAACTTAGCGAGACCCTGTTTCAAAATAAAGAATAAAAAATAGGGCTGGGGGTGTAGCCTGGAGGTAGAATGCCCGTGGGTTCAATCCCCAGTACTGCAAAAAAAAAAAAGAAACTGATTTTAGGGAAGCCACGAATAAAAAAACAAGGGTACAAGCACACTGGGCGGGCAATCCACTCAGCCTTTTATCTCCTAATGCGAAGGCTACTATGCCGTTCTCCACTGGCTGGGGTATGGCTTTTACAATCTAATCCAGTTGGTTAATTTTCACTGGGCAGATTTGACAGAAGGAGAAACATGAAGCCAGTACACCTGAGAGTGGAATGGATACCTAAGCTATAGTTACAAAATGGAAGCCTGCCAGTTTCTATGTGATCATGTAACTTCTATAGAAAAGATTGCTTCCCTTTCTTACAGTAATTAGTTGCTTTTAATTCACAATTTAGCAGCTAATTACCATACAATCTTGTATTTAGCTATTCTTCAGCTATTCTGTTTGTTCTGGTTTTTTTTTTCCAATTAGCGTACAAGAGAACACAACTGTGCCAAGTTTATATGCTCATTTTTAAAAAACACACGAGCCGGGCGTGGTGGTGCACACTTGTAATCCTGGTACTTTGGGAGGCGGAGACCGGAGGATCCGGGTTGCGGCCAGCCTCAGCTCTATCTCTCTGTCTCTCCCTGTCTCTCTCTCTCTCTACTTAGTGAGGCCCTCTGCAACTTTGTGAGACCCGGTTTCAAAATAAAGTATAAAAAATAGGGCCAGGGGTGTAGTGCGGAGGTAGAACGCCCCTGGGTTCAATCCCCGGTACCACAAAAAAAAAAAAAACCACACACACGAGTATTATATATATGCATTAAAAAAAAACAAATAGCATATAACTACTTAAATAAAGTGTTTCCTATTTTTTGGAATCATTTGGCAGGATCAGGTTCAAATCAGAGGGCAGAGACTGACGGAATACCCCCTTCACTGCAGAAGTCATCAGTGTTTCAGCTGTGTCTGCACGTGTTTGGCCCAAAGAGGAATCAAGGAACCAAGGGAATGTTCACTTCGCCTGTCCAAACTTGGTGTTTTGTAGCAGAGTGTCATTTGTGATCACTGGTCTAGTTAGACACATGCACCAAACACACAACTGTTGTCTGGGTTGATGTGAACAACACTTGCTCAAGTTTCTGGCAGGAGTTATTACTGCAAAACAACATCCATGATGAATCAGCCCAGGCCACAGCCTGGGAAGCGATGAAAAGAACCAGGCAGCGGGTTTAGCAAGAATGAGGAAGCAACTCTGAAAGCAGTGTCACGTATTCACCTCTGCTTTGTAGTTCTCTCAATGGCAATTTTTTTAGGGACTTTCTTTGGTGTCCTATCCATCTGCTTTTAATAATGCCTTCTTCCCTCTTAATTGCTTATTCAGATCTACACTACAAGTGAGTCAAAGAATGGGCATTGAAGCATGGGAACCGTCCTAGATGGGAAAACAGAATTTATAAAGAAAAATAGAGAACAATAGGTTGCAATTCATGGAAACTTCCCCTCCAGTGCACAATGATACCACCTTCTTTGTTGTCCTACGTTTTAATCAGCATCATCTATACCAGTCCTGATTGTCTGCTCTTGTGCTTGTTCTGGTTCCAAAGAGAAAAGAACACATAATTAAATAAGGTAATGTTCATGGGTATACTTTGCATGATGTATTTAAATGTATTTCATACATTACTTCTGGTTCTCAATTTATGTCACAATTACTTTAAAAACACTGTCATCCAGCACTGTATGAGACAAGAGGAAGGCCTACATTGCTAACTCACTTAATGATCAATCATTAATTATAATTTTTGAAAATTATAATGCATTAGAAAATATACTGTAATGTATTATATGCAAGGCCAATGTCAAAGATACCATTAAAGCCAGATACAGCTTCAGAGGGAAGTGTTCAATTTGGTTTTTTTTTTTTTTTGCGGTACCAGGGATTGAACCCAGGGGCATTCTACCTCCGAGCTACACCCCCAGCCCTATTTTTTATTCTTTATTTATTTATTTATTGTGTGTGTATGTGTGTGTGTGTGGTACTGAGGATGGAGCCCAGGGACATTCTATCTCCGAGCTACAACCCCAGCCCTATTTTTTATTCTTTATTTTGAAACAGGGTCTCACTAAGTTGCAGAGGGCCTCACTAAGTAGCTGAGGCTGGCTGTGAACCCGGATCCTCCTGTCTCAGCTTCTCAAGTACTGGGATTACAAGCGTGTGCCACCATGCCCGGCTGGAAGTATTCAATTTGAAAGGCAAGAGTTCAGTTTCACCTTATCCCTAAATTCACATTGCTTTTTTGCTTTGAAATTCAGATTTTTTTATTTGAAAATAATTATTTCTACATTGCTATGAAGATTCTAGAGGTAATAACTCTAGTAAAAAATAAAACAATTAAAAAAATGGAATCTAATCACTATTAATAATACCTGGATAGTAATCGCCTTAAAGACAGAAATACTCACATAATCTTTGAATTGCTTTCTGCACCTGGCCTAACTATGTTAACAGGGTTTTAATTAAGGTATGTGGCAGAAATGAATAAAGGTTTGATAGTAGGACGTACATCTGTGGCCAGCAGACCTTGGCTGCCATCGCTGCTACCAAGGGAGAATTATCAGCATGAAAGATATATAGTCATCAAGTGAGAAATAGCACGCAAAGGCTTTTAATTTAGGAGTCAGACTCCTGGGCTAATCTCCAAGAATAAATTTGTCTATGATAAAAGAACATTTCCTATGAAAGTTATTTAACATTCATTCCATGATGGAGGATTTATGCTGCACAATACTTAAGGTTTTTTTTGGGGGGGGGGATAAGGTTATCTAGCTGGAATTGCCACCTTACCAATGTGTTATCTTAATAATGGAAGTGTGTCTAAATGAATTGGGGAAGATAAAGCCTATAAGGTAAAGAATGAAGGAACATCAGTGATAGTAGGGAAACCTGTGGCTCAGATGAAGGGCTTCTTGACATTAAACTCAATGAAAAACACTTCAAAGGAAACACCTTAGCAGGGCATTGTGGTGCGTGCCTGTAATCCCAGTACTTGGGAGGCTGAGACAGAAAGATTGAAGGTTTGAGGCCAGCCTCAGCCACTGAGCAGGACTCTCAGTAACATAGCAAGACCCTGTTTTAACATAATAATAAAAAATTAAAGAGTGGGAGTGTAGTGTGGAGGTAGAATGTCCCTACTAAATTCCCAGTTCTAAAACAAAAAAGGAAACAGCCTTGTGCAGTACCCTGCCTGTCTCTTCACTGAATCCTGCTCCTTTTCCCCCACTATAACTGTCTACCTAGATTCTTCCACCCCTCCCTCAGTTTGCTCTATTTATCCCATTTCTCACTGAAAACAGTCCTGGGGTTTGAGTGCAGGCCCATCTTGCAGCTATATACAAGAAATTTCTATTTTAGCATCTTACTTTCATATCAAACTCAAGAACAGAAAGTCTGAAACCCACTCACCTTAATGAACCTCTTGCACCACACTCTCCTCACACACTGTCAGGCTCATCCTTTTTCCTTATTTGTTGTAGTCAAACCATTTATTCTTTCTAACACATGTGTTAAGGTCATGTTTATAAAAGTTCCCCTCTTTTCATGTAATGTTCTTCATGTTTCTTCTGTTTGGTGTTCACCGAACTTCTTGAATTTTGAGTTTGTTTTCATCAAATTTAGGAATCTTTTGGTCATTATTTCATCAAATATTTTTTCTGTTCCCCCTTTTTTGAGGACTGAAGAAAGCATATATGTTAGGTCATAGGATATTGAAGCACAAATCACCAAGGCTCTCATTTTTGTTCATTATTTTTCCCGTATTTAATTTTAGTAGTTTCCATTGCTGTCTTCAAGTACCCTGTTCTTTTCTTCTACAGTGTCTAATCTGCAGTGTACTTTTCATTTTAGTAATTTTATTTCCCATCTTTAGAGTTTTGATTTGGGTACTTTTATTTCCTTCATTTGTCTCCTTAGCATGTTCATGCTTTTCTCCTCTTTCTTGAGAATATGAAGAATCTATAAAATACCTGTTTTAATTTTCTTGATTGCTTTCTATCATCTGTGTTATTCTGGGTGCATTTCTGTTGATTCTTCTCCTCCTGGCCATGGGACAAATTTTCTTGTTCTTTTTATGCCTAGTAAGTTTTGATTGGATGTTGGATATTTTCTTTCTATCTTTTGTGCTGAACCTTGTTTTATTGTTTTTGGATATAAATTATGTATTATGACATATAATATATATAGTATATATTTTTATATAGAATATAAATTATATATTATATATATATGATTGTCTTGCATTCATTTAAATATTTTGGGCCCAGTTTTAGAATTCAGTAAGTTTCTAGGAAACAATTTTATCCTTTCAAGTCTTTCCTTCAAGGTTTGCTAGAGCAGATCCTGGCCAGCCTTTAGTCGAGGGCTAGTTTGGTCTCATGACTGAGGCAATGATCTTCTGAGGACTCTGACTGATGCCCCAATTACTAGGGACCTTTCCGCTTTGGCTGGTGGGAACACAAACTATGCTTGGCCAAGTGTGAGCTCTAGGGACTCTTCCGTTTATTCCTCTCCAGCAGTTCCTTCCCCAGACTTGGCCTGTTAGTGTTTTGTTTTGTTTTCAATACACAGGTGCAAGTCAACACTCAGCCCAAGCCTTGAGGGAAATCTCTAGAGTTCTCTGTGTTCCTCCTTCTCCCCCCGTGGTGTATGGCTTCACAGACTCTCTCCACATCGGCTCTCTTGGGTCTCAAGCTGTTTCTTCAGTTCAGCAAGACTGCTGGACTCAGGTTGGTTCCTCTTCCTTCCAATACTGTTCAAAAACTTGCTGTATGCTGGGGCTTTCATAGATCTGAACTCACTTGATTTCCTTCTCTTTGTCCTGGATTATCTGTTGTTCAATGCCTGAAAACTCCTGTTTTATATATTTCTCCTGGTTTTCTAGTTGTTTAATATAGGAGATAAATCCCCACCCCTTTTGTAGAGAAGCATAAGTCCTCATGTTAAAATCAGACAAACTTGAATTCAAGACAAAAAAATATTAAACTAGACAATTATTTAATTTTTATTATAATTCATATAAAAATATAATTATCTCATATTTTTGCATAAAGTTAACTTTTTCATCTATTCTGCAGATAGTGGGTGTCTACTATGCGTCAAACACTTTTCTGTCATTGGATAATTTGAAAAGTCAGTCACTATTCTTGCTTTCAAAAAGCTTCTAGTGAAGATACAGAAAGGCATTAATAAATAGACACCCTCCCAAATAAAATAAAATGATCAATACTGAGTTCCATACAAAGATATAAAATAGAGTTATAGGACATGTATCTATAAGGGCAGGGATTTCTGGGACAATGTCATTAACCATCCTCAAAGCAAAAGAAGAGCATTCCAGAAATTGTGATTATGTAGCATGACACCCTAACATGAATGAGCTTGTCCTGTCTGAGGAAGAAGGGGAAGGTCAAGTGTAGCTGGAGGGTGCTGGGGAATGGAAGATCGAGGGAGCCAGAGAGAAAGGCATGAGCTGAATCTGTGTACTTGTAATCAGAGGGGAAGCATGGGTTTGGGAAGGGAAGCTGTTGGAAAGTTTTAAGCAAGAAAGGGGAGGAGTTCAATAGGTACTCTACTGGGGTTTGAGGAGACCTCTACTAGGACCTTCCAGGTTCTTGACCAAGCTGCAGAACAGCAGAGGAAGAGATTGGTTATAAAAGGAAAGTACACACTCGAGAGAGTAGGAACATGGGTGATCTCATAGAGAGAGAGTTGCCTTCTCTTGGTCTGGGGTTTTTATATTTATAGAGAGGGACAGAAGCCAGGGGCCTGAACTAGAGGTGAAGTCAGGGTGGGGTTACAAAATCTCACCCCTAGTTTTCTTTGCACTTGAGCATTGTGCTCCCATGTTCTAATCAATTCTTCCTACATCACAATGTCTGTAGCACCTTAAATCTCCATGGGGGGGGGTTGCATCTTACCATCATAATGAGGCTAGAGTCATTTCTCAGTCACCGAAGTCTCTAATGCGCACACTTCCTAAAGGAATGGTTCCTCCAGATGCCTTGTGGTTATCTTACAGTGTTGTGGCTTTTTCATCAGCCAAAGGCCCAGGCTGGTTTGCTAGTGTGAGTTATTTGTTCTGCATTCCACCAGTTTACGGGCATTCCTCTTTTGAGACTCAGTGTTTTCGCTGTATCCTTAAATTCCTATCTCATAATGTAATTACTTATTTTCTGCAAATCATTCTGAGTGGAATCAAGGAGATCATTTGAGAGTTGATTTCAGTAGTCCAGACATGGGGTAGCCAACTTAGATTGCAATGCTATAAATGGATAGAGTGGGAAGTAAGATGTGAAATTTGTGTGCAGATAGTGTTCACCAGAACTACTAGATTTGATGGGGAAACATTTGATTTTTAACTTTTTTTTTGGTTTGAGGAACTGGGTTTGTATTCTTACCACTTATTAAAACAGAGAAGAATGGGAGAAAGTCTGCTTAGAGTACGTAAAATTTTATTTTTATTTTATTTTATTTTTTTTTGCGGTACCGGGGATTGAACCCAGGGGCGTTCTACCTCCGTGCTACACCTCCGGCCCTATTTTTTTTTATACTTTATTTTGAAACCGGGTCTCACGAAGTTGCAGAGGGCCTCACTAAGTAGAGACACAGGGAGAGAGAGAGAGAGAGAGAGAGAGAGAGAGAGACAGGGAGAGAGAGAGAGCTGAGGCTGGCCGCGAACCCGGATCCTCCGGTCTCCACCTCCCAAAATACTGGGATTACAAGTGTGTGCCACCACGCCTGGTCAAAATTTTAAACATAACAAAAATTACAATGAGAAATAAAGAAAATCACACCAAAAAATAAACTTTAATCACTTAACATTTTACTAAGAAAGAAAAACATGAAGAGCAGGTTCTAACATAACTTTCTTTGCCAAATAGTTATTCAACTCTATACTATTTCAAGACAGTGTACTTCCTTTTCAAGTCCCATGAAATATTTTTATAAATTATATATTAGGCATGAAAAGAAATGTCATCAAATTCTAACATATAGAAATAGTGAAGAGCAAATTGTTTTAATCATAGTATAATAAAAACTATAAATAAACTGGAAAATTATTATTACTATTATTATTATCATTACGTGATAACATTACGTGATTGAACCCAGGGGAGTCCTACCTCTACCTCTGAGCTAAAATCAAAGTAAATACCAAACACTTAGAAATTTTGAAAGCATTTTCTAAACAGTTCTTGGGTCAAAACCACAATTAACAAAAAGACATAGAAACAGATACTATTGAAAATCATCATCTACATATGATTCATCTAAAGATCAATTAAAAAGAGTCGATAGTGTGGGGAACCAGAGGCTACTAGCCCTGGGACCTGGGTTCAAGGAACCATGGCCTTTCCCTGCAAGCCCCTGTTTGCTAGGGCTGCCAAGGAGGACTTGTAGGGAGCCAGAGGCTACTAGCCCTGGGGCCTAAGTTCAAGGAACCATGGCATCCCCCCCCCCCCAGCCCCTGTTTGCTAGGGCCGAGGTGGGTCATGGACCCAGAACAATACCTGTGTTTATGCACTCTGTTTCCAGATATTCTTTGCTGATATGGTACCCTTGATTGTTTTCTGCGGTTGTTCAAACTCTGTGGTGGGGTTAATTCATAGCCTGGTGGGGCGCCAGTGGGGCAAGCTGCATGTGCCTATGCCTATGGAATTTCCATCTGAAACTTCCTCCTGCAATTGTATAAAACTGAGCAGTATGAAAGTAAACTTACTCTCCTGGGTCATCGCCCTTGAGAGTCCTCCTGATCCTGCTTTTCAATGTGAAGTCTTTTCTTTCCCATCCCCCACCTTCTCCCCTCAGGTGATCCTCCCAGAGCTGCACTGGACACAGCAACATAGCCATGAGATTGTCTCATTATAAGAATAAAAGTATATCAAATATTCAACTAAAAAAATAGAAAATGACCAACAAAATGAATATAAGAAAAACATATAAGGAAGAAATCCATACAAAATAGAAGGCTAAAAAAGAATAAGTTGATAAATTTGAGAGTAGCTTATTGGAAATACCAATAAATACATAAATCATGAGTTGAAACAAAGTTATATTATATTAGAAAATATATTAAAGAGATGGAAATCTACTATACAACATTATAATAAATGAGAGAAGCTGGTCTAACCATACAAATTTCTGGAAAAATATAACTTATGGAATGAGTTAACAAGACAAGAAAAAAAGTCAGCTAGACAATAATAATCCTCTAAGTTCTGTTCTCCAAATTCTTTTACAATTTTGAGCCACAGATATTTTCTAACTGTCCCAGAGCATAAAGAAAGAAACAATCTTCATAATATTTTAAAGGAAGTCAGCAAAGCATGAAAAACCATATTTTGCAATAAGAACAAAAAAGGTAAAATTTCACTCTAGTGCTATTTATATATGTTGATGTAAGTACCCTGAACAAAATGTTAGCAATTAGCACCCAAGAATATTTGGAAAGTCTTATAAATTTATCAACAAAGACTCATAGTCCAAGAATGCTAGTTAATGAATTATTAGTCACTCTATTGCTGTAAATGACCATTATTACAGTGAGTAAAGGAGGAAATATGGTTGCTAATGATGAGGTAGAATAGAAGAGATAAAATATTAGGCAGAAAGGAGACAAATTGGAAAGAAAAGGAAAATATAGTTTTAAAAATCTAAAACCCTTGGCTTCTGCAGGGCTTGCCTGGGGACTTGCCAGAAGAGCCAAACCCCTATCTTTAAAATCGCAATGCGCTAGCTCCTTATCTAAAATTCCTGAGGTGATTAGAACCCAGAGAAAAGTCTCACCTTTTGTTAGAGCCTCAATGTCCTGGGAAACCTGTCCCAGAGGATTGCCCTGCACCCTGCCTTCCCAGACTCTGTGTCTCTGGCTTTTGGGGATTTCTATCTCAAGGAATTTACACCTTTTGTAGCCCAAAGCTTCAAAGATGAGGCTGCCATCCCTTGGTGCCCCTGGCCAGCCCCCTTGAGTGGGCCTATAAGAAGAAAGGTTATATTAGATCTGAGAGCCTTTTGTCTCTGGCTGTCTCTCTGCAGTCGCTCTATGTGCCCCCCTGAGCCCCTCTCTGCCTGGGCTCTCACACCCTTGAGATGGCCCACGCCTTCCTGAACATGTATCCCCACCTTTCTTAAATTAAACCTATGCCTTTATCTCTGACTGGCGTGTGCTGAAATTGTTTTCGACACGGAGGCCAAGAACCCACAAGAAATCATCCTGTCTTCCCATGACACTATGGTTTCAATGTTGGGCACCCTTAAAATTCATATGTTAGCACCTAATACTCAAGATGACAGTATTAAGGGGTTGGGACTCTGGGAATTAGGTCATGCAGGATCCACCTTTATGAATGGGAATCGGTGCCTTTATAAGAGCAGTCAAAGTGATGAGGTAGAATAGAAAAGATAGAAATAGTAAGCAGAAAGGAGACATTGGGAAAATAGAGATTTAAAATTTTAAAAGTTCATAATCAAACTCCACCCTATAGGGTGCATTCAGTCAGGCAGAAGCCTTAATGAGTCCACACCCTTAATCACAATGGCTCCTCTCCACACCTGAGATGCTTAAAGTAAGTAGGGTGGGTGAGGAGGACAAAGGCCAGACCCCCACTGCCTATCTGTTGCCAGGGAAACAGGACTAAGAGGAAGTCCTGCCCTCCACTGTGTGACCCTACCTACCCCCTCCTATAAAGAACCGCGAAAGCACACAGAGGCTCTCTTGCTCACCTGGATGGATGGACGGGCGCAGGGAGACTCCCTCTCCCCTTCTTAGATGACCCCCCAACCTGTATCCCCGCCTTTCTTAGTTAACCCCCAACCTGTATCCCCACCTTTTAAGTTAATTAAAACCTTTGCCTTTTTCTGATGGTACGTGTTGAAATTCTTATTCATCATGGAAGCCAAGGACCCCTCAGAATTAACTGTTTCCCCATGACAAAGGAGGCTTTCATACCTACCATCCTACCTTGTGAGGACTCAACAATGTTTGACATCTGTGTTCTGATATTTTTAATCAAAAAATTCAGAAGAGTTCTTTCTTGTTCTGAAAGATTTTAGTGAAAACATAGAGAAAACTAAAATTATCTATGATTAAAACTGATACCGTAAACATTGACATCGTCAGGTTTAAAAAGCAGGTTAAGAGACATTGCACAATGCATTCACATAGAGCTTCAGGTTTTTCTTTAAGTGTGAAGGTATACACACGGGGATAAATGTGTCAGGAAGCATATTCATCTAATAGCTTCCAGTTTTTTACCTTGAATTATGAATTTGGAATGATTTTTACCTCTTTGTATACTTACTTTTTAATTTATTTTTGTAATTAGTAATGTATTACTTCCGTAATTAGTAAGATAGTGGAGTACTTAAATTTAGGGTAAAAGAGACATGTCTGTATAACTTACAGTTAAGTGGAGCAGACAGAACATAATGATGGCAAAGGCCTTTATATTTAGAAATTCAGGGGCCACCAGGGACTTCTAAAATAGTTTCAGAAGAATGGTGAGAGAGGAAACCAGATTGCAGGGTTTTAAGAAAAGAATTAGCAGAGAGGAGGTAGAAGAGAAGAATTTGGAAATTGTCAGGCTATTTTTACTTTCCTCGTATTCCTTCACCTCCTTTGCCTTGCTCTGATTTTCTCGTCCCTGCTTGTTCCACATTTCAATCTTGATGACCTCTCTCTCTTTGCCTTTGAGATGGCATCTCCTCGTGTAATACGCAGCTTCCTGCTTCCTTGTTCACATCTCACCGGATGACCGCACCAAGAAGAAAGAAGGCATAGGACATGTTTCTTGCTCCCATTGACAGAGCACAAACAGGCTCTTAGATAGAAACACCATGCACTGGAGCGTGAAATGGGCTCATTTAAATGCTGCTTTGCTGTCTCTCTTTTTTTTTTTTTTATTTTTGCGGTACCGGGGATTGAACCCAGGGGCGTTCTACCTCCATACTACGCCCCCGGCCCTACTTTTTATACTTTATTTTGAAACTGGGTCTCACGAAGTTGCAGAGGGCCTCACTAAGGAGAGAGAGAGAGAGAGAGAGAGAGAGAGAGAGTGCTGAGGCTGGCAGCGAACCTGGATCCTCCGGTCTCCGCCTCCCAAAGTACTGGGATTACAAGCGTGCGCCACCACTCCCGGCTGCTGTCTCTTTTAAAAACTGAGACCCAGTCAGTTCTTTGGCACTTTATGTTATTCTTATTTGTTTTTTTATCAAATTCCTTCAGTCTTTCCCAGATTTCTCTATGACCTGCAGCCCTTTATCCAGCTTTCACACCTACCCCAGCTGTTTTCTGTTTTCTTTCATTCCTTTTCTTTTTCTTCTTCCCTCCCTCCCTCCCTCCCTCCCTCCCTCCCTCCCTTCCTTCCTTCCTGTGCTCGGGGCCACACCCCAGGCCTCACCCATGCTAGGCAAGCACTCTACTGTTTTCATTCTTTCCTTCCATTCTCATTTCCTTCTTTCTATACCTAAATAGTAGCAAAGTAAAGCTGGAGGCCTAGATTTGTTCTTCCAAGTAGAAAATGTATTAGGCAGAATATAGTAACTAATTCTAATGTGTAATACACACAGAACATCAAACAAACAGAAAAAAAAAGAAATAGTTATCTGAAGAAACATAACACAGAGTTGATCCCACCTAATAGAGAAATGACACGCACTGTGAACCTAGCCCAGTAATGAATGAGCTCTGTCTATACCTTCATCTTAAACACACACACACACACACACACACACACACGCACGCACACGCACACGCACACACACCACAAAAAAACAGGATTGACATAACAAAGACCATTTTGGGGGGACAGGTGTGCAGTTAGTTCTTATTCATAGTAAATTGTAGCACACTGTCTGCTTCCTCCCTTACTCCCCCAGGTCCTGGGTCCCTCCATGGATGGATCACTCGAGCTGGCTCACTTCATTCCATCCCCACCATCACACTCGCAGGGTCTTCAACAGAAGCCTCCCATCAGCTCCCTCATCTTTAATCTGGACACTCCCTGAAATCCATTCTATACACAGCAGCCAGAGTGATATTTAAAAATGTAAATACCGACATAGTCATTCTCTCCTTGAAACCCTGAATGGACTCTACCATTACTTGGGAATAAATTTGAATTGTCAACATGGCCTGTGAGGTTCTTCTGGGGATGAGCTGGGTTTGTCATGGGGAAACATGCTCATTCTGAGGGATCCTTGGCTTCCATGATGAATAAGAATTTCAACACGTGCCATCAGAAAAAGGCAAAGGTTTTAATTAACTTAAAAAGGTGGGGATACAGGATGGGGGTTAACTAAGAAAGGCAGGCAGCCGGGCGTTGGTGGCGCACGCTTGTAATCCCAGTACTTTGGGAGGCAGAGACCGGAGGATCCGGGTTCGCGGCCAACCTCAGTGTGCATGCGTGCGCGCGATCTCCCTTTCTCTCTCTCTCTCTCTCTCTCTCTCTCCTCTCTCTCTCTCTCCTCTCTCTCTCTCCTCTCTCCCCTGTCTCTTTCTCTCTCTACCTAGTGAGGCCCTCCGCAACTTCGTGAGACCCGGTTT